>OLKM01000411.1:139653-149272 GCA_900291075.1 Melanogrammus aeglefinus | reverse complement strand
GGGGGTCCGACGGTGTGATGGAGCAGAGGATAAACACCAGCTAATTGGAAACACATCTGGGGCGGCAGCGCCTTAAGGGAGACTCCCACTGAGCAGCGGAGCTACGGCCTGTTGGGCTAGGTCTAGGGCTAGGGGAGCTATGACCTGTTGGGCTAGGGCTAGGGGAGCTATGACCTGTTGGGCTAGGGCTAGGGGAGCTATGACCTGTTGGGTTAGGGCTAGGGGAGCTATGACCTGTTGGGTTAGGGCTAGGGGAGCTATGACCTGTTGGGTTAGGGCTAGGGGAGCTATGACCTGTTGGGTTAGGGCTAGGGAGCTATGACCTGTTGGGTTAGGGGAGCTATGACCTGTTGGGTTAGGGCTAGGGGAGCTATGACCTGTTGGGTTAGGGCTAGGGGAGCTATGACCTGTTGGGTTAGGGCTAGGGGAGCTATGACCTGTTGGGTTAGGGCTAGGGGAGCTATGACCTGTTGGGTTAGGGCTAGGGGAGCTATGACCTGTTGGGTTAGGGCTAGGGGAGCTATGACCTGTTGGGTTAGGGCTAGGGGAGCTATGACCTGTTGGGTTAGGGCTAGGGGAGCTTATGACCTGTTGGGTTAGGGCTAGGGGAGCTATGACTCTGCATCAGAACAATGAGACGCTATCTTTTGAGTTAGGGCTAGGGAGCCCTATGACCTGTTGGGGCTAGGGGCTAGAGGAGCTATGACCTGTTGTGTTAGGGTAGGGGAGCTATGACCTGTTGGGTTAGGGCTAGGGGACTCATGACCCTGTTGGTTAGGCTAGGGAGGCTATGACCTGTTGGGTTAGGGCTAGGGGAAGTTATGACTGTTGGGTTAGGCGCCGAGGAGCTAATGACCTGTTGGGTTAGGGCTAGGGGGGCTATGACCTGTTGGGTTAGGGCTAGGGGAGCTATGACCTGTTGGGTTAGGGCTAGGGGAGTTATGACCTGTTGGGTTAGGGCTAGGGGAGCTATTGCTCTGCATCAGAACAATGAGACGCTATGTTTGTGATCTGACTTGTGTCCGAGTGGAGATCTGAGCTGGTGTGTCCCTCCTCCTGTCAGCGGGGGAATCGTCCTCTGTTCGGTTTCTTGTCTGCAGAGAGGAGTGAACAGGGGGTTAATAATGTTTTCAGATGTGGCTTCAGATGAATCACCCAGCTCCATGTTTCAGTCTTTACCACGAGCACCGTGGCAGTGTTAACACATAGTGGTGATGAAGAAGAGGATGAGGATGATGATGGAGCCCTGTCCTCCCAGGAGGAGGAGGCCCTGCTGAGCGAGATGGACGTGACGGGGCAGGCCTTCGAGGATATGCAGGAGCAGAACAGCCGCCTGCTGCAGCAGCTCCGCGAGAAGGATGACGCCAACTTCAAGCTGATGAGTGAGCGCATCAAGTCCAACCAGATCTACAAGCTGCTGAAGGAGGAGCAGAACAGCCGCCTGCTGCAGCAGCTCCGCGAGAAGGATGACGCCAACTTCAAGCTGATGAGTGAGCGCATCAAGTCCAACCAGATCTACAAGCTGCTGAAGGAGGAGAAGGAGGAGCTGGCGGACCAGGTCCTCACCTTCAAGACCCAGGTACAGGTCCTCACCTTCGAGACCCAGGTACAGGTCCTCACCTTCAAGACCCAGGTACAGGTCCTCACCTTCAAGACCCAGGTACAGGTCCCCCCCCCCTCAGACCAGTTACAGGTCCTCACATTCAAGACCCAGGTACAGGTCCTCACCTTCGAGACCCAGGTACAGGTCCTCACCTTCGAGACCCAGGTACAGGTCCTCACCTTCAAGACCCAGGTACAGGTCCTCACCTTCAAGACCCAGGTACCGGTCCTCACCTTCAAGACCCAGGTACAGGTCCCCCCCCCCAGACCAGGTACAGGTCCCCCCCTTCAAGACCCAGGTACAGGTCCCCCCCTTCAGACCAGGTACAGGTCCCCCCTTCAGACACTTCAGACACCAGGTACAGGTCCCCCCTTCAGAGACCCAGGTACAGGTCCCCCCCTTCAAGACCCAGGTACAGGTCCCCCCCTCAGACCAGGTACAGGTCCCCCCCTTCAGACCAGGTACAGGTCCCCCCCTTCAAGACCCAGATACAGGTCCCCCCCCTCAGACCAGGTACAGGTCCCCCCCTTCAGACCAGGTACAGGTCCCCCCTTCAGACCAGGTACAGGTCCCCCCCTTCAGACCAGGTACAGGTCCCCCCCTTCAGACCAGGTACAGGTCCCCCCCCTCAGACCAGGTACAGGTGCCCCCTCAGACCAGGTACAGGTGCCCCCTCAGACCAGGTGTGTGTGTGTGTGACCTCCCCACTGATTGGCCGCTGCCCCTGTCCGTCAGGTGGACGCCCAGCTGCTGGTGGTGCAGCGGCTGGAGGAGAAGGAGGGTGTGCTGCAGAGCGCCCTGGCAGCGCTGGAGAAGGAGCTGGCAATCCGCACCCAGGCCCTGGAGCTCAACAAGAGGAAGGTTAGGACCCGCCTCGACGGAGAAGCAGGTCTTAGTGACGGAGAACCAGGTCTTAGTGACGGAGAACCAGGTCTTAGGGACGGAGAACCAGGTCTTAGGGACGGAGAACCAGGTCTTAGTGACGGAGAACCATGTCTTAGTGACGGAGAACCAGGTCTTAGTGACGGAGAACCAGGTCTTAGGGACGGAGAACCAGGTCTTAGGGACGGAGAACCAGGTCCTAGTGACGGAGAACCAGGTCCTAGTGACGGAGAACCAGGTCCTGGTGACCTTGAACCAGGTCCTGGTGACGGAGAACCAGGTCCCAGTGACGGAGAACCAGGTGGGGGGGGTCCTAGTTACGGAGAACCAGGTCTTAGTGACGGAGAACCAGGTCTTAGTGACTGAGAACCAGGTCCCAGTGACGGAGAAGCAGGTGGGGGGGTCCTAGTTACGGAGAACCAGGTCTTAGTGACGGAGAACCAGGTCCCAGTGACGGAGAACCAGGTCCCAGTGACGGAGAACCAGGTCCCAGTGACGGAGAACCAGGTCTTAGTGACTGAGAACCAGGTCTTAGTGACTGAGAACCAGGTCTTAGTGACTGAGAACCAAGTGCTAGTGGCGGAGAACCAGGTCCTAGTGACGGAGAACCAGGTCCTAGTGACGGAGAACCAGGTCCTGGTGACGGAGAACCAGGTCCTGTGACGGAGAACCAGGTCCTAGTGACGGAGAACCAGGTCCCGGTGACGGAGAACCAGGTCCCGGTGACGGTGAACCAGGTCCCGGTGACGGAGAACCAGGTCCTAGTGACGTAGAACCAGGGGGGGGGGTGTCCTAGTGACGCGTAGAGAACTGGGGGGGGGTCCTAGTGACGTAGAACCAGGTCCTAATGACGGAGAACCAGGGGGGGTCCTAGTGACGTAGAACCAGGTCCTAGTGACGGAGAACCAGGTCCTAGTGACGGAGAACCAGGGGGGAAGTTCTAGTGATGTAGAACCGGGAGGGGGTCCTAGTGACGTAGAACCGGGGGGGTCCTAGTGACGTAGAACCAGTGTGAGGTTCTAGTGACGTAGAACCAGTGTGAGGTTCTAGTGACGTAGAACCAGTGTGAGGTTCTAGTGACGTAGAACCAGGGATAGTCCTAGTGACGTAGAACCGGAGGGAGGTTCTAGTGACGTAGAACTGGGGGGGTCCTAGTGACGTAGAACCAGGGGGGGTCCTAGTGACATAGAACCAGGGGGAGGTTCTAGTGACGTAGAACCGGGGGGGTCCTAGTGACGTAGAACCGGGGGAGGTTCTAGTGACGTAGAACCGGGGGAGGTTCTAGTGACGTAGAACCGGGGGGAGGTTCTAGTGACGTAGAACCAGGGGGAGGTTCTAGTGACGTAGAACCGGGGGGAGGTCCTCCTGACGTAGCAGCGTGATCTAACACCACGGCTCCCCTGGCGACCAGGCGGTGGAGGCGGCCCAGCTGGCGGAGGACTTGAAGGTGCAGCTGGAGCACACGCAGGCCAAGCTGAAGGAGATCCAGGTCTCGGTGGCGGAGAACCGCACGGCCCGCGAGAGGGAGAGCGGGAACCTGAAGAGGGCCCAGGAGGACCTCTCCAGGCTGCGGCGGCGGCTGGAGAAGCAGAAGAAGGTGGAGGTCTACACCGACGCCGACGAAATCCTGCAAGAGGAGATCAACCAGTACATAGGTGAGGGGGGGAGGGAAGGGAGGGGGGGGACACAGGGGGAGGGGAGACACAGGGGGAGGGGAGGGAGGAGGGGACACAGGGGGAGGGGAGGGAGGGGGGGGACACAGGGAGGGAGGAGGGGCGAGACAGCGGAAGGGGCGACACAGGGGGAGGGAGGGGCGACGCAGGGGGAGGGGAGGGGGCGGGGCGACACAGGGGGAGGGGAGGGGGGGGGGCGGACAGCCCTGTCATCAGAACCTCTTCATGGCGGGGGCGTGTACGACCCATGTCCCCCTGGTAACGTGTCCCCGTGGTAACGTGTCCCCGTGGTAACGTGTCCCCCTGGTAACGTGTCCCCCTGGTAACGTGTCCCCCTGATAACGTGTCCCCGTGGTAACGTCTCCCCGTGGTAACGTGTCCCCGTGGTAACGTGTCCCCGTGGTAACCTGTCCCCGTGGTAACGTGTCCCCGTGGTAACGTGTCCCCGTGGTAACCTGTCCCCGTGGTAACCTGTCCCCCTGCAGGCCAAGCTGCGCTGTCCGTGCTGCAACACGCGGGACAAGGAGACGGTGCTCACCAAGTGCTTCCACGTGTTCTGCTACGAGTGCCTGAAGACGCGCTACGACACGCGCCAGAGGAAGTGCCCCAAGTGCAACTGCGCCTTCGGGGCCAACGACTTCCACCGCATCTACATCACCTAGGACCCCCCCAAACCATGGGCCCCCCCCAAACCATGGGCCCCCCCAAACCATGGGCCCCCCCAAACCATGGGCCCCCTTCCCCCCCACCGGCCTCTCCCCTGCCAGGAGAGGAGAGGGGGACCAATGTCCCGAGACTGTACATTAATTAGAGGGCGTTGAGGCCCTGCGGCCCCCCAGCTTCGGGCCCCCGGCTTCGGGCCCCCGGCTTCGGGCCCCCGGCTTCGGGCCCCCGGCTTCGGGCCCCCGGCTTCACTCTTGTGAAAAGACTCATTTTAGCGGCTCGTTGTCGGTGGGCTGACGCCATGACTCCATGACGGTGTGAGTGATTTGTGTAGCTAATAAACATTGTTTGTGGTACCCTGATATGAACATGTCCTCCTTTAGTGATCAGAGCTGCCCCTGAGCTCCAGCGCCTTGCGTCCACGCCTGGGGACCTCCTGCTGGCCGCTCCCCTCCAGATAGAGGAACGCTCTGGGGCGGCTCTGTGAGCACGCTCCCAGCGTCCTGCCAGGACAAAAACAAGGTCCTGTTTAACGACTGAGATGACGTCACGGCTCTGTGGGGGTTCCGTGTCCGCGGAGAGCGTGACGTCAGTTTACTTTGGCCCCCGGTCAGCGGAGCGTGTGGATCACCTTGGGCTGGTCCGTGTGTGTTCATCCCGTAGCCATGGTAACCGTGGGATAGTTTGCACAACATCTGCAGCTCATGCTGAACCCGCTCCAGTGGAAACTGGTCTCATCTGGGCGTCCTTAGCAGAGACCCTTTAATAAAAGGTTATCCGTGACATCGAGCAGAAAAACATCTGCTCGCCGTAACAACATCGTCGTGTTCCGTAATTGAAGCGACTCCCTGGTGGGCGGGGCCAGCGGAGCGAGGGGGGGGGGGGTCTGGGGGACGTTAGCGACGTTATGGGAAAGGACGTCTGCGGGGAACATGAGGGAAGAGCCCAAAGAATAGAAGGAGAGGGATAGATCTAGAAGTACAGGAGAGGTGTGGAAGTAGAACTAGAGAAAGTTTAGAGCTATAGAGGTCCTAGTGACGTGTAGAGGTGGTCCAGTGAACCCAGTGGTGGTCTGTAACCTGGGGGGGGGGGGGGAAGAGAGGTCTGTGTGTGTGTGTGTGTGGTGTCTCCCCTGGGGGGGGCCAGGTCTCTGTGTGCTGTCTCCCTGGGGGGGGGGGCAGAGGTCTGTGTGTGTGTGTGTGGTGTCTCCCCTCCGGGGGGGCAGAGGTCTGTGTGTGTGTGTGTGGTGTCTCCCCTCCGGGGGGGCAGAGGTCTCTGTGTGTGCTGTCTCCCTGAGGGGGCACAGAGGTGCTAAAAGGGGCCAAGCGCCTGATGACGTCAGAGCTCATGCGACCATCCGTCTGTCATATTTGCTGCGCACTGATTACACCCATATATTATATATATTATCTATAACATATAGTATAGGTCCTCCCACACCCGTAGTGTAGGTGTCTGTTGGGCCAGACCGTAAACGTTACTTTATTATTAAGTTGTCTCGGGTCCCGGGTCCCTGTGGTTTCTCTCTGGTGGGTCCCGGGCTCGTTGGTCCCGGACCCACCAGTGAGTGTATGGATGACGTCACCAGGCGTGGTCAAAACATGAGACCTTCATCACTTCCAGACTGCAGCTCGTGCAGCTCTAGAAGAGCGTAGCCGCGAGACCCCGGGGCGGGGTGGGCTCTGGAAGAAAATAAAACAATATAAATGTATGAAATGTTGAACCACCACAGACTGTCTGGTTATAAAACGTAGCTTTAAGTTAAGTACCATAACTGGTTAAACTAGCGCGAACACGGCAGCGTTCAGCCCGCGAGCCTCCCGGAGACCCGCGGAGACTTCATAGGAAATGAGTCATTGGCGGGGGCGCGTGGGTGTGTCTATTAAAGCGAGGCGCGGAGCGCGTGACTCACTCGCATGTTCTCCTCCATGGTGGAACCAGAGGAACCTAGAGGAACCTGAACATCATGGCTCCCAGCGCCGTCTGCGCCCTGCTCGGACTTATCATGGCGGCGGCGGCCAACTTCTCTGGAGTCCACGCGCAAAAGAGTAAGTAAAAAAGTTTTGATTTTAATATTTATTTTAGTTCCTAGAAAATATCTTTACAAAAAAAAAGTACGTTCATGCATGATTGTATGAGGAATTGATGTGATAATATTGGGATGTAACATCATGTCCGTCCTATCAAGTTTTACAAAGTAGGCCTATGTTCGAGGGGTTGTCTGCCTCACGGGACGTCCTGCTCACGAGCGCCCCTGATAACGAGCCGCTCGAGCCGCTTCCTCCGCAGCCTCACGGCCACCGGTTCCGCATTCCGATCTCCTGAATTCACCGCAGCCCTGCCCTGTTAGGTGACCAGTAACCCTTACCAGTTACCGGGACCAGTAACCCTGTAAGGGCACCAGTAACCCCTAAGGGGACCAGTACCCCTGTTAGGGGACCAGTACCCCTGTTAGGGGACCAGTAACCCCTAAGGGGACCAGTAACCCCTAAGGGGACCAGTAACCCTGTTAGGGGACCAGTAACCCTGTAAGGGCACCAGTAACCCCTAAGGGGACCAGTACCCCTGTTAGGGGACCAGTACCCCTGTTAGGGGACCAGTAACCCCTAAGGGGACCAGTAACCCCTAAGGGGACCAGTAACCCTGTTAGGGGATCAGTAACCACAACCCCCCCCCCCTGGACCAGTTCCCCTCCCAGTATCAGAGTCCATTATTATTATTATTATTATTATTATTATTATTATTAATATCATTATTATTATTATTATTATTATTATTATTACATGTATTATTATTCTGGAGATATGAAGGATCCTTTTCTTCCTCCCGGCTGTTGGAGTCTTCCTCAGAATGTCGCCATGTTGGATTGTAGAAAAAAATCAGCAACAAAATCAGCAAGGAGTTCCTGTAGGAACATAAACAAAGCAGAGAACTAGAAGGTTCCCCTCCATTCCCTGATATGTTTATTGAGCGTTAGACACGGTCCGGTTCCACGTCCCTACAAGAGAACAACAGTCATCTGAGCGCTTCACTCAGAGCAAATATCATCTTTACTCAAAATACCTCTCAGACGTTCTGTAGGTATTTATCTAGTAGGGCTGTATCTCTCAGAGGTTCTGTAGGTGTTTATCTAGTATGACTGTATCTCTTAGACGTTCTGTAGGTATTTATCTAGTAGGGCTGTATCTCTCAGAGGTTCTTTATGTGTTTATCTAGTATGACTGTATCTCTTAGACGTTCTGAAGGTATTTATCTAGTAGGGCTGTATCTCTCAGAGGTTCTGTAGGTGTTTATCTAGTATGACTGTATCTCTTAGACGTTCTGTAGGTATTTATCTAGTAGGGCTGTATCAGACGTTCTTTAGGTGTTTATCTAGTATGACTATCTCTCAGACGTTCTGAAGGGGTCTATCTAGTAGGACTGTATCTCTCCGACTTCTGCCTCGGTTTCCTTAAAACTGCTAAATGTTCTAGTATTTTGTCCACTCCACTCTTTGGGTAAAAGGTGAGATTATGGGTTAGGGTTAGGTTCGAGTTCGAGTTAGAGTTCTGTCTGACAGTCAGTGCTCAACTCGCTGGCCATTGTCTGATCAATCGGACCGCCTTCACTGAACAGGGAATTGAACCTTTAGGGACCACTAAGACCACCCGCCAGGCGCTGGGGTCAGGGTCAGGGTTAAGGTCAGGGTTAAGGTAAGGTAAGGGTTAGGGGTTAGGGTAAGGTGGTTATTTAGCAGATGCACAGGCTCACTCTAAACATGGACGTTCTTTAAGAGACCTTTAAGGGAACGCTGCCATAGTGTAGTGTTCTCTAGCACTGAACAACCTTAAGTCTTCTGTCCCACTCATGCTCCACTAACCTTATTTACGGTCACGTCTTGAAACATTTCCAGTTTAAACATTGAAATGACATTTTCAAACAATGTCATCAGATCCTGATTTCCAGCCCAGTCAGTGATTTATTCAGGGGTTCTGAAGTTCTTTCCTTTTCCCTTTCCTTAGATTACACAGAAGGTTATATAATAATAATAATAATAATAATAATAATAATAATAATAATGATATTAACAGCTCTCAGCAATAGAATTTAGCATCTGGATTGAGATGTCCTAAGGGGTCTCGGGGGTCTCAGGGGCCGAGCAGGACCTTTCTATGTCGTGGCTGAGGCACTAGCACCCCCTCCAGGAGGGCTCCCTGGGGGGGTGGAGGTGCTCTGACAGCGCTGTGGAGACAGGAAGCCTGTTTGAATTGAGCCTGCATCCCACGGATGTGACACCACAGATACAGGGTTGGATTTCTCCTATTCAGCTTTGGAAGCAAATGATTCAGATGTGCTTGGTTGGATAGGGAGTACAAATGCATTCTTTTATTGGGCGCCACGATGTGGAAACAAGGATTGTTTTGATTTAAAGGTGCTCTGGTTGGTCAGCCAACGCTCAGCGAGGCCTTGATTCTCTCAGAAGAAAAGGTACTTTTTCTTGTGCATATCTGTGGTTGCACTCTAAAGTTATTCTCCCATTAGATATTTCAATTTCCATTAATACTTCAAACAGTTTCATCCAGGAGATGTAACCTCCAGGAAGCTGTTTGCTATTGCGGCCACAGCTCTCATGTTGTCATCCTGCAGGAAGCGGAGGTCTTTGATCACTGGCTGCTCGTCGCTGCTCGGAGGCCCTTCAGACACAAGAACTCAGATCCTCTTCCAGGCTGACCAACGTGAAGCACAGATTAATGTTGGATCCTTGTTTAGGAAACAACAGGCCTTTTAATTAATATCCCCACTACGAGTTCTGTTTCAA
>OLKM01000411.1:104653-134653 GCA_900291075.1 Melanogrammus aeglefinus | reverse complement strand
TGTGTTTCCCAGTCTGTCTTCCTTGTGTTTCCCAGTCTGTCTCCTTGTGTTTCCCAGTCTGTCTCTGTGTTTCCCAGTTTGTCTCCTTGTGTTTCCCAGTCTGTCTCCTTGTGTTTCCCAGTTTGTCTCCTTGTGTTTCCCAGTCTGTCTCCTTGTGTTTCCCAGTCTGTCTCCTTGTGTTTCCCAGTCTGTCTCCTTGTGTTTCCCAGTCTGTCTCCTTGTGTTTCCCAGTTTGTCTCCTTGTGTTTCCCAGTCTGTCTCCTTGTGTTTCCCAGTCTGTCTCCTTGTGTTTCCCAGTCTGTCTCTGTGTTTCCCAGTCTGTCTCCTTGTGTTTCCCAGTCTGTCTCTGTGTTTCCCAGTTTGTCTCTGTGTTTCCCAGTTTTCCAGAGGACCTGTTATTGTGTTCTCTCGTTCTCCAAACCATCTGCTGGGGTCTCCAGGGACGTGCGCTGCGCAGTGATTCCGTTTTCTTCCTGGTCCGCTCTCTCCTTGTTGTTTGTTCTTCCTTCTCCTCCCGGCTGAACTGGCTCCACGCTGTGGAGGAGGAGTGTTGTGGCGCTATGGAAACCCGGCGGCAGGCTTGGTGACGGTCGGAGCGTCCAGAGCCCTGACTCACGGGACCTCCATGACATGAGCTAACAGCGCCTTTCCATTGCGTTTCTCTCTGCAGGCCAGTGCAGCAGTTCCCAGTTCTGGAATTCGGATTTGGAAATGTGTGTGCCATGTGCGTCATGCAAGCAATACCCCAAGACCCCATCCTGCAACACATGTAAGCATTTACCCGCTGCAGGCTGCTTTAAATGTTTATGTGGAGCCATCAGGGTGTGTTTAGGCCCCCGCTGACGGACGCATTCAGCGCCCGCTGGTTCTGGTTCCCGCCGGCGGGGAAGGCGTGTCCACGGTCCACAACCACGTCCGTCTGTCCCTCTGTCCGCAGGCCGGGTGTACATGGAGGAGACGTCCGACGTGTGGCGCCTCGCCGCCATCAGCAGCTTCTCGGTGCTGGCCGTGGTGCTGCTGGGCGCCGCCCTGCTGGTCGGGCTGACGCTGCACCGCCGCAGGGCGCAGAAACGCCCGCTACGGGGTGAGTGCCCGGGTCAAAGGTCACCACCGCACGAGGAACGGGCCCGCTCCGGCTGAGAGGGTGGAGGAGGAGCTGACGGAGTTCAGGGCAGGAGGAGCTGACAGAGTTCAGGGTGTAGGAGGAGCTGACGGAGTTCAGGGTAGGAGGAGCTGACGGAGTTCAGGGTGTAGGAGGAGCTGACGGAGTTCAGGGTGTAGGAGGAGCTGACGGAGTTCAGGGCAGGAGGAGCTGACAGAGTTCAGGGCAGGTGGAGCTGACGGAGTTCAGGGTGTAGGAGGAGCTGACGGAGTTCAGGGCAGGAGGAGCTGACAGAGTTCAGGGTGTAGGAGGAGCTGACGGAGTTCAGGGTGTAGGAGGAGCTGACGGAGTTCAGGGTGTAGGAGGAGCTGACGGTGTTCAGGGCAGGAGGAGCTGACGGAGTTCAGGGCAGGAGGAGCTGACAGAGTTCAGGGTGTAGGAGGAGCTGACGGAGTTCAGGGTGTAGGAGGAGCTGACGGAGTTCAGGGTGTAGGAGGAGCTGACGGAGTTCAGGGAGTAACGCTCTGTCTTCTGTCCCCAGAGCCCATTGAGGAGACGGCCGGCCCTCTCTACCAGGCCTGACCCCAGGGGGTCTCCACCAGGCCTGACCCCAGGGGGTCTCCACCAGGCCTGACCCCAGGGGGTCTCCACCAGGCCTGACCCCGGGGGGTCTCCACCAGGCCTGACCCCGGGGGGTCTCCACCAGGCCTGACCCCGGGGGTCTCCACTTTGGGTCATGGACTGTAATGTGTTGTTAGAAACCTCTCATCACCATCCTCATCATGTTCAGGTTACCGCGGAGACAAGGAAACACTAGTTTATAATATATACTTAAGCTTTATAGTATATGTGTACATGTATATGTGTGTGTGTATATATATATATATGTATGTATGTATATATGTATATATATATGTATACATATTTATATGTATATATATATATATATGGTTTATGACGGGCTACCTCGTCATTTACCATTGTCAAACCATTCAAAGGAAATGTAGGGACGGCTCTTCAGGGCAAAGTGTCTTCAGGGCCCGTGGGCCCCCCACGTCTCACCCTCATCACCACCACCAGCAGCAGCAGGCCCCCGGGAGGCCGCTGAGGCCCCAGGGGGCCCCAGAGGGCCCCAGGGGGCCCCAGGGGGCCCCGGACTCACCCTTGTTCCCTGGAGGACTTTGGGTTGTAGGGATGCAGTGTGTTTCCAGAGTCATGGTGCCAGCCCCTCCAAACTTCCGACCCCTATGACCTCACCGGCAGCATGTGGGCCCCCAGAGCCAGGGGCCCCCCAGCTCTGTGGTGGGGGCCGCTGGCCGGAACCAGACACAGACATCAGCGGGAACGTCACAGCCTTTGAATGTAGCGTCTGAACAATGGCTCTTGGTAGAAACAGGCCCCTGCAGACTGAACATCAGGAGTTCATGATGCTCAAGGGAACAGGGGCGAGCCCGTCCAGCACACTGGGAGTCCTAGGAAACCAAACACATCACGGCGGGCGTTCCTCCTGTTTTTAATGTGACGTAGTTCTATTTTTGTAAGAATTCTGCAGCATTCAGCCTGAATGTCTCCCTGTTCCAGCACCTTCCCAGGTGTTGGTTATGAAGTGAGAGCCTGACTCGAGCACATCGTCCTGCGACCCGGAGACGCCAGCACAACGCCCTCGGCTCTACCAGTTGTATGTTTATGTATCATGACCGTCGTGGGTGGTCCCGTGTATTCTAGTTGTTTTTTTATATCTTAGTGATACAAGGAGTGCCTTATCCGGCCACAAAACTGGTTCAAAGTACAGACACATCTTTATAGTATTTATTTTTTTAACTCTTTTGTAAGGTGCAGCTCCTGATGTCAACAGGTTGTCACGGTGACAAGAGCTTCTGTGAACATCCTTTAAATTCCGTTTATCGTTACCAATAACATTTTTTTTAACCTTGCTTGTAGTTTTATATTGTATATATATATAAATATGCACTGGCTTCCTGTAGTTAATGCAAATGCTCTGTGTACCAACTGTATTTTCTCATTAAAATAGAGATTTTTAAAATTGAATTACCGTAATTGATTGTTATTGATTGATTGTTGATTCTTCAGTCGTTCCTTTGTTAGCGTCGGTCAGAGGTCAGGTCAGAGGTGGATGATGCCGACGGATCAGACACAGAACCAAGCATGTTGTTTGGATTGTTTATTTTCAATTAAATTTTTACAGCTATTGTTCCATAACCTGTTTATATTCTAAACTAAGTTCATAATCCTACTAAAGAAGTAAAAATCTACGCTTCAAAGTGACAAAATAGTTATATAAATATGAATTAAATATTGAGCAGACTCGGTTTCTGAACACTGAAAATTGGACAAATCAGAATGTGTGGTATATGCTTTTTCTTTTAATTACACCATATCTAAACTCGTTTCCCTGTGCAAAGGAAACTTCCTGGGTAAGATGAACAGCCCCCCCCCTCCCCTCCATATTTACACCCACACACAGCATCCAGCGGACCCCAACACGACACCACGATGCTGAACTACTGGGGCGCCGTGGCGGTCTGACAACATGCGTTTTAAACAAGCTCCACAGCGCGTTGCTACAGCTGGAGCTGGTGTCCGTGGGCCGTCCCCCGAACGGACCCCCTGAGTGGGCGGTACAGGGGTCTCCCGATGCATGAGGAACGTCAGCTAGCAGACCAGTCGTCTTCATCAAGTGTACACGGGGTTTGGTCATTGTACTCAATACAGTGGAAAGACATTCAACATATGTGCTTATGTACTGAATAGAGCCGTCAAAGTATTGCTTTAATAGGACCGGTGGCCCAGCCCGCTCACTTCTTCCTCAGGGGAAATGCATTGGCACCTTATTCATCACACACCCTGACTCAGTCCTCTACAGGCTACAGATCACTTCCTGTGCAAATTTGAAACTTTGAAGAACCCAAAAATCTCAGAGCAAAAAATGTAATCCAATAAATGGCAGCAGGCGCCCCGATGGGAGCATGATGATGTACGAGGCGGACTCTGAAGACGCTCTGGGGTCATGATTACAGTGGATATTCTAGCAGGAGGGTCCGTGAGGCCGCAGGATAAGTTACTAGGTAGGCAGGGTTTCAATGAGGTATCTTTATACATCTGAGCAGTGACCAACATATGTATATATTCATAATAAACGGAAAGAGTAAGGCATAAAGTAAAGCAAATGGTTTTGTTCTCCATTTGAAAGTAAAGTGTGATCTGCCTTTTCATTCACAAGACAAAACGTGTCAAAGAAACACTGGATGGAGCAGGCACTCGGTTCATTTGGCGTTTTCAAACCAAACTCCACAACAACGTGCCCTCGTCAGGCGAGGAGGGAAACCAAGCAGGAGAATACTGGCTCTTCCTCTTCAAAATAATTCCCAAGCATAATAAGAAATGCGTCAACCAGCGGAACTAAAAGGTACAAAACATTTTGAGTGACGGAAGAAAGCCTGTGAGGCCAAACGTTTGCATCTGAGAGGATGACAAGAGGCAAGGACTACAATAGGGGGGTTCAACCAACCCAAAAGCCTTAGCGGTCATTTGACACTTGAACCCGGTGGTGATTTGCTACAACTGCCCGACATCGGAGGCACTGGAACGTCTGATAAAACGATCATCAACTCAAAACCATTTGGCGAAGTGAAGAGCATGCAACCGAGGAGGGGGACGGACAGACGGGATGGAGCCCAGGGAAATGGTTCCCACCCCATTCCTCTAATGTCATTATCTACATGTTCACATCAGGCGCGTCCCTTCAGAAGGCTTCCTGAGTGTCGCTCACGGGGGTCTGCCTTCTGTCTCAACGGGACAGAGTCCACCTCCTGACGGACAGCCCCTCAAAGGCTACCGAGTCCCACCTAGAAAAGACTGCTTCTGTTCTCTTAAAACATTCATAAAAGGTTCTATCGAACAAACATACAATGAAAGAAATGAAATCAGTAGAACAGGAATAAATTATTAAATACATCCATTTTGTATATGATGTCACTGAGAGGAGCAGGGGACCTAAGAGGAGACCTCAGA
The DNA here is from genome assembly GCA_900291075.1 of Melanogrammus aeglefinus. Classification (NCBI taxonomy): domain Eukaryota; kingdom Metazoa; phylum Chordata; class Actinopteri; order Gadiformes; family Gadidae; genus Melanogrammus; species Melanogrammus aeglefinus. The sequence continues at coordinate 129,519 of OLKM01000411.1, read as the reverse complement.
CCCCAGGGTGGGAGCAGGAATATACATGATAGAGCTATCTGATCTATGTCCTCTAGATCTAGAGGAACCACTCCCCAAGAGGCACTGGGAGGAGGAGGAGGTTCTGATCAGGAGGCCAGAGGTACCGTGTTAATGAAGAGTGTCAGGGGGTCCCCGACCGCCACCCTCTGGGGGCCTGGGGGAGGGGCCCTCTGTGTGGACCAATCAGGGGAGAGGTAAGACTTGTTCCTTTCTATAGAATCAAGAAGAGTCTTTAAAAATGGAATTTTTGCTGGGCCCCAAGGCGCACCCCTGAAGAACGGGTTCAGTCTTTACAATTGTCGATAGGAAGATGAACATCAGCGTGGCCCGGCTCAGAGGAAGGAGGCCATGTCCAGGTCCATGAAGCTGTTGGCGTCCATGCTGAAGGCCTCGTAGGCCTGGGCGTTCTGGTGCATCTTCTGGTGGTGCCGCAGGTTGGACTTGCTGGAGAAGCTCTTGTCGCAGAGCAGGCAGGCGAACGGCTTCTCTTTGGTGTGGATGCGCCGGTGGCAGATGAGCTGCGTGGACACGCGGAACGCCTTGCCGCACTCCAGGCACTGGTAGCGCTTGGGCTCCGTGTGGATGCGGCGGTGGTTCTTCAGCGCCATCAGGTTGGTGAACTCCTTCTGGCACACGGCGCAGAAGAAGGCGCCCGTCTTGTGGCTGTTCTTGTGGTTGAGCAGGGAGCCCGCGTGGCGGTAGGTGCGGCCGCAGTGGTCGCACACGTGGCTCTTCTCCCCGCCGCCCTCCTCCGGCTCAGCCCCCTCCGGCTCCAGGTGGGCCAGCGGCGGGATGAGCTTGGGGAGGCCGTCCAGGCTCTCGTCCATGCCCGGGTTCCAGTAGCGGCCGCCGTTGGGGGCGCCCTCGAGCCCCTGCTGGTGGTAGGAGCCCTGCGGCGGGGGGCCGCCGTAGCCCCCCGGGCTGGAGAAGCTCTGCTGGGCCGGGCTGCAGACGGGGGTGCGGTCCTTGGCGTGGACGTCCATGTGGCTCTGGAGGTGCGAGATGAGGCAGAAGGTCTTGCCGCACTCGGGGCAGCAGTGGCGCTTCATCTGGGAGTGGATCTGGAGGGTGACGGGGTCGGGGAAGGTCTGCAGACACATGGTGCAGTGGTGCAGCGCCTCCGAGTGGCTCTTCTTGTGGTTCAGGAGGGAGCCCGCGTGGCGGTAGGAGCGGCCGCACAGGTCACACCTGGGGGCGACAGGCCGTCAATCAACCAGGACACCTCCACTCACTCACTCCACACAACACATTTTTTAAAGTACTTCATTAAATCACAATTCTGAAGAACACCCCCCCCCCAGGAGACTCACATGAAGCACTTGTCGGAGGCGGCGGCGGCGGCGGCGTCCTGGCCGCTGGCGCGCGGCGTGCTCTCCTGGGAGCGCTGGCAGCGGTGCCGCTTGAGGCCCGAGCGCCCCTGGAAGCCTTTGCCGCACTGGGGGCAGCTGAAGACGGCGGCGGCGCGGCTGTGGGTCTTGTGGTGGTTGTGCAGGATGCTGGCCAGGCGGAAGGCCTTGCCGCAGGTCAGGCAGGCGTACTTCTTGGTCTGCGTGTGGATGCGCGTGTGGTTGCGCAGCGCCATGGGGTTGGTGAAGGGCTTGGAGCACACGCTGCAGCTGAAGTGCCCCGTCTTGTGGGTGTTTTTGTGGTTCAGCAGGCTGCCGGCGTGCCGGTAGCTGCGGTTGCAGACGCTGCAGGTGAACGGCCGCTCCTGCTTGAGGGGGGAGGTGCCGCCGGGCCCCTCCCCGTCGTCCGAGGGCCGGTCGCAGGCGTGCGCGGCCAGGTGCTGGGCGGAGGGGAAGCTCTGCTTGCAGTCCTTGCACTTGTAGGTGGGGGTTTTGAGCGGCCTGCGTCCTTTGAGCCCTTCCTTTCTGCGGCGGCCGCACACGTGGCTCAGTAGCATCTTCCTCCCCCTGAAGCCCTTCCCACAGCTGGGACACGAGTGCTTCTTGTAGGCAAAGTGTGTGCGCAGGTGGTTCCTCATGGCCAGCTGGTTGGGGTAGGTGTTGCTGCAGACCGAGCAGCAGTACTCGCCCGTCTTGTGGGAGTTCTTGTGGTTGACCAGGCTGCCGGCGTGCCGGTACGTCCGGCCGCACTGGTCGCAGGAGAACGGCCGCAGGTCGCCCGCGCCCTCCGACGCGGCTCCTCCCGCGTCCTCGGCCTTGACGGCGCCGCCCGGCCCGCGGGCCGCCGGTCGGCGGCGCCTCGCGCCATTGGCCCCCCGCTGGGCGTGCCGGCGCTGCGGCCCGGCCTCCTCCGGCCCGTTGTGCTGCATGAGGGCCTGGATCTGGGTGTTGAGCTCCTGGATCTTGGCCTGGTTCTCCTTGTGTCTCCTCAGGTGGTTCAGCAGCTGCTTCTGGATCTTGAACGCCTTTCCGCACTCGTGACAGGCGTGCCTGAGGAGACATGAGGACACGTTAGAGGGGCCGGACGACCGCGGAGGGCCATCTGACTAATAAAGGACCAATGCTCACCTTTTAACGTCGAAGTGGGAGCGCTGGTGGTTCTTGAGCGCCAGCAGGTTGTAGAAGCGCTTCTGGCAGACCAGGCAGCGGAACACGCCCGTCTTGTGGGACTTCTTGTGGTTGAGCAGGGAGCCGGCGTGGCGGTACGACCGCCCGCACTGCTCACACTTGTACTGACGGGCCCCCCCGTCCGCCGGCCCCTGGCCCGGCCGGGTGGGCGGCTGCTCCCCGCTGGGCGCGTGGTCCCGGCCCCTCGGGGCCCCGTCCTCCCCGTCTAAGGGCTCCTCCTTCCCCCCCGCCACACAGCCGTGGTTCTTCAGGTGCTGGTAGCTGGAGCAGAACAGCCCGCAGCGGCCGCAGATGGAGCTCTGGGGCTCCGCCTTGGGGTCCGCCCCGTCGGCGTAGAGTGGGTGTGGGGGCGCGACCTCCGCCTGGGGGGGGTTGTGTGAGAGCTGGTGGGCCAGCAGGTCCTGCCTCTTGGCGAAGCTCTCTCCGCACGTGCTGCAGATCATCATCATCATCATGTCGCCCTCGTCCTTCAGCTCCTCGTGGGAGGACATGGAGGAGGGCCCCGAGCTGCCGGGCGTGGCGTGGGCCTGCGTGTGGCCCCGGAGGTGGCTCCGCAGGGCCCTCATGCTGGTGTAACGGTTGCCACAGACCGAGCACTGGTACAGGTCCCCATCCTCCTCGTCCTCTTCGTCGGCGTCCTCTCCGCCGGCGTGTTGGTGGAAGGCCTCCTCGCTGAAGTAGCTCTGGTCCCGGTGGTTCCCATTCACGCCCGAGAAGTCCACGCCGTCCTCCGGGTGTCCGGCGGTCCGCTCGCCGTTCGTCGCCCCGAAGCCCCCGCTGTAGCCGGCCTCGTGGCCCTGGTGCAGGGGGCAGGCGTGGGACTTGATCCCTGCGATGTCTGCGAAGGTCTCTCCGCAGTCGGCGCACTGGTGCCTCTGCATCAGGTGCTGGTCCTGAGGTAGATGCACCGTCCTGCCCTGGGGGAAGCCCTGGCTGAACGCCTCCTGGTACGAGGGGCCGTGGTCTCCGGCGGCCTCCTGGTCAGGGGTCAGGACGGTGTCCGAGTCGCTGCCCTCCCCTTCCTGCGGGGGGAAGCCGGCGTGGGCCTCCAGAGTCAGGGGCTCCGAGGACAGCCAGTCGCCCTCGCTGCTGAGGCTGAAGGAGGACGGCTGGGCCTTGTGGAGCCGCAGGTGGCTCTTGAGGGCGGCCAGGTGGGGGTAGCTCTTCCTGCAGATGGAGCACTGGTAGATGCCCACCTGGTGGGACCTCCTGTGGTTGATCAGACTCCCCGAGTGGCGGTAGCGCTTGCCGCAGACCTCGCACTTGAAGCGGCGCTCGCCGGAGTCGGGGCCCTCGTCCGCCTCCTCGTTGTCCTCCGGGAGGGGCGGCCCCAGGGGGGCCGTGGGGGCGGGCGTCGGCCCCCCGGAGCAGTCGGAGAACATTTGGCCGTTGCTTAAGATCTGCTCGGAGTGGTCGTAATCTCCGTGGAGCTCGGCGGAGGACGACACTGACGGGACGTTGTTGACGGGCGACGCGTAGAAGTTGGAGTCGGGTGAGTGGACGCTGTTCTCGTAGGAGACGGCGTGGTGGTCGTGCGGGTCGCCGTGGGCGCCATACGAGCCCGAAGAGGAGTTGTGCATCTGGATGTGTTCCTGAAACTCCTCGTCGGTGGAGAACAACACCTGACATAAGTGGCAGAAGTTGAGCGAGGAGTCCTGGGTGTGAGGGGAGAAGTGGCTGGGCGGCGGGCTGGCGTACGGCCCGTCGCTGGCGGAAGGCTCCGCCCCGCCACGGCCCCTGTGAGTCCTCTGATGGCTGTAGAGGGCTGCCATGTTGTTGAACAGCTTGAAGCACACGGTGCACTCGAACATGCCCGTCTGGTGGGTCCTCTTGTGGTTGGTGAGGCTTCTGTAGTGGATGTAAGACTTGTCACAGAGGTCGCACCTGAAGGGGCGGCCTCCCGGGTCGTCGGAGGCGTGGTCCGGCGGGCCGTTCTCGTCCTCCTCCGGGCTGTTCTCCACTGACGGACCACAGCTGGCGGCCGACTGCTCAAACAGCAGTTCCTCCTCGTGGGGGTCCGACTCCTCGCAGTCGTCCTCCACCGTCCGGAAGGCCTGTTCCTTCACGTGCTTGGAGAGGTGCACCCTCTCATGGGTGGCCAGCTGGCTCGCTAGGCGGAACGCCTTGCCGCAGTCCATGCAGGCGTACTTCTTCTGGGACGTGTGACTTCGAAGATGGCTCTTCAGGGCCAACGTGTTAGAGTTTTCCTTGCCACATATCTGACATTGAAAAGAGCCCGTCTCGTGCGTCTTCTTGTGGTTGGCCAGGCTGCCGGCGTGGCGATAGCCCCGCCCACACTCATCACACTTGTACTTGCGGTCCTCTTCGTCCTGCAGATGGGTCTCCATGTGCTCCAGGAGGCTGGGCATGTTAGGACATACTAGGCTGCACTGTTTGCAAGGGAATCCTTTTGTCCTGCCCGGCTCTTGCACAGCCATCGCAGGATATCGTCAGAGGAAGGCAAATCGGATGGAGATTGGGAAATAAATTGTCTAACTGATCATCCGGATAAGAGGCAGGCAACGTCCATGAGGAGAACTGTTGAATATGAACCAAGCACGCCCTTAAATCTGTGGAGAGGGGGGGAGACGAAAAGACATCTTAATTAGACGGTCGTGAACGAGTCCGGATGAGACATAAACTTGCTAAATCATAATAGTTGCAGAACATTTTCAATTCCACCACATTACAGGAGACGGCCATCATAACTTGTCCATTCAGCCTTTCCTTATTTAACAACTGAGGAAAAACACAGCGCAGATAACGATGGCTTTAACCAACACGGCCTCCGACATGGATTCATAGAGCGAACACGGTTCGTTAATAAAGTGGTGGCAACAAGGGACAGCCCGTCGACCTAATGCTGCTGTGCTCCATGGCTGTGGAGCTAGCTCCGCTAGCTGTTAGCAGTGTCAACACAGCGCCGCCCCGCGCGGCCCGCCGAGCGCGGCTCGCGCCTCTCTGCCGCCCGGGACCGCATCCCGACCCCCCGCCGCCCGCCGCGGGTACCGGGGGTACCGGGGGTACCGGGGGTCGGGGGTCCGCGTCGCAGTCTGTATCTGTGTTCGGGTGAGGTCCCAAACCCCGAGCAGGCGAGCGTTAGCTCCCATCCACTAGCCTCTTCATGCTTAGCTAAACAAACATTGCACCAAAAGGTTTCCCACAAAGCGGCGGAGCCCCGGCGGCCGGTTACCGGAGACTGGACCGCACCCCGCCGCCCGACACGGTCCTCAGCGCCCCGGACACTGATCTACTGCTACTTCTGGATGGAGGGAATGGAAAATCCCTTTCAATTGTCTTTTTTCCTTTCCATCCCCATTTCCACATCGGTCTTGTTGCTAGGGAACAGGAAATGTGCAGCACTCAAATCCCTCCCCGGCGTCGCGCTCATCAAATAGACCCGAGGAGCGCAATCCGATATATGAACATTAATTAAACCCCCTCACAGGCACCAGCCGCTGACCCGGGCCGCTGACACAGACTATCTCCCGTCCATTTACAAGAGTAAAAAGCACGTCAGCAGCTCGTTAAATAACTTAAATAGTAGTTTACCGGCGCTTACTTTTCATTTAAATGACTTGAAATGTGGGTGCAAGGCGAAAGCCACATACCTTCTTCCGAGGAATGTACTTGTATATGAGTGCTTTCCTTTAATCCGTTGGGACCGCTCGCCGGAGTGCAGCCCACCCCTCTGGTCCCCTCTGGTCCGCTCTGGTCCCCGGCGCCCAGCGCGCCCAGCGCGCCGCGGTGCCGCCAGGCGGCGTCCCCGCGGTCCTAACGCCGGCGCGCTTTCCGAGCGACACCTAACGCAGTATAGTAACATTCTCATTCACTGGGGTTTTAGAGCATCGAGGATTTATCGGCAACCAATTTACAAACACGGGTAAGGCCTGTCTTTAATGTGGATGGGATTTAGTGTGTGAAACATGCGCCATGTCTACCCCCGGTCGCGATGTGCAGGACGGGCGCAGTGCTCCGGTCCTAGAGCCGGCCATTTTGAGGGCTACAAAACAACAGCGGAGCGCTCAGCATGTCCGTCCGCTCGCCTCCAACACCACCGGGCTCTGGTCTGACGCTCAGGGGTGTTATGTGATTATATTGCAGGATCGGCATTGACTTACATGCGTTGTTTATTAACAATTTGCCATTTAGTCACCACGTCGTTGCATTGTCAACTTCATTAGCTCATTGTCCCTGAGGTCCTAATGCCAGCCATTTTGTGACAGTAGCGCACATATTTGGTGTATTACAGTATGTAGTGAACATGGGGATGACCGTCACTGCTCTCCCTGCTTGGGAAAAGATCTGAAACAATGTCCTTAAGGATGTAGAGGGGAGCGTGAACAAGTGAAAATCCATTCACAACTACAGTATGTCCAATGTTATGATTTTACTTTACATGATTGGATCACTTATTGAATTGTTTGCTGACTTTCCAACAGCGACAGAGTTCCAAAACATCTACAATAAACGACCATGGCATCTCCACAGCCTGGAAGCCAACCAGTTCCAGAGCAATACACCCCTCCTTCCACAGAGAGTGAGGAGGGGCACCATAGCAAGGAGCCGCTCAGCAAGGAGCCGCTCAGCAAGGAGCCGCTCAGCAAGGAGCCGCTCAGCAAGGAGCCGCTCAGCAAGGAGCCGCTCAGCAAGGAGCCGCTCACGAAGGAGCCGCTCACGAAGGAGCCGCTCACTAAGAAGCGGGGAAGGGGCCGTCCCCCGAAGCCCAAGCCCTTGTTCAAATGCACGGTGTGCCAGGAGGCGTTGAGGAGTCCCTCCGCCCTGCGCAGCCACAAACTCTCCGCCCACGGTAAGGCGCCGCCACCCCCCCCAGAACACGCCTGCACCCAGTGCAGTAAAACGTTCCCCAGCAAGGCCCAGCTCTCCAAGCACGAGCGCTCGCACGCAGCGCAGCGACCCTTCCAGTGCCCCGACTGCCACAAGGCCTACAAGACGCCCACGGAGCTGAGGAACCACTCCCGCTCCCACAGCGGGGAGAAGCCCTTCATCTGCACCGAGTGCGGCAAGGCCTTCATGCAGGCCATCTGCCTGAGGATCCACATGACGCAGCACAGCGGCGAGCGGCCCTTCCCCTGCCCGCAGTGCTCCAAGAGCTACCCCATGCTGTCCAAGCTCAAGGTCCACCTGCGCTCCCACACCGGCGAGAAGCCGTATTTCTGCGCCGAATGTGGCAAGAGCTTCGCCGACCCCTCCGTGTTCAGGAAGCACCGGCGCAACCACCAAGGCCATCGGCCGTACGTGTGCGAGAAGTGCGGCAAGTCCTACACAGAGCTGAAGGACCTGAAGAACCACGAGCGCTCGCACACCGGGGAGAAGCCCTACCTGTGCTCGGACTGCGGGAAGGCCTTCTCCCGCTCGTCCTCGCTGGCTTGCCACCAGCGCATCCACTCCCAGAGCAAGCCCTACCAGTGCGAGCAGTGTGGGAAGGGCTTCACCCAGCTGTCTTCCTACCAGTCCCACCTGCGCACTCATTCGGGGGAGAAGCCTTTCCTCTGCCCGCAGTGCGGCAAAATGTTCTCCGACCCGTCCAGCTTCCGGCGCCACCAGAGGGCCCACCTGGGCTTCAAACCCTACCCGTGTGACAAGTGCTCCAAGCGGTTCCGCCAGCCCGCCGACCTGGCCGTGCACGAGCGCGTGCACTCTGGCGAGCGGCCCTACAAGTGCCAGAGCTGCGACAAGGCCTTCGTGGCGTCCTGGGACCTGCGGCGCCACCTGCTGGTGCACACGGGGCTGCGGCCCTTCTCCTGCACCGAGTGCGACAAGTCGTTTGCCGAGCGCTCCAGCCTCAACAAGCACCGGCGCGTGCACTCGGGCGAGCGCCCCTTTAAGTGCGCCAAATGTTTCAAGTCGTTCGTCGTGTCGTCCAGCCTGCGTAAGCACGAGAGGACGCACCTCGCCGAGCGCCCCCCACCGGAGACGGGCGCCCGCTCGGCCCCGGCCCCGGCCCCGGCCCCCGGCCCCCCCACCGCCCCGCCCCGGTTCACCTGTGCCCGCTGCGACGCCGCCGTTGACAGTTGGGAGGAGGCGCAGGCCCACGAGGGCTCCCACACCCCCCCCTCCGCCAAGACGGGGGCCACGGAGGGCTCGCACGCCTGTGAGACCTGCCAGGCGGAGTTTACCCAGCTGGCCGACCTGCAGGAGCACGAGAAGCAGCACCTCAAGGCCAGGGCCCACGTCTGCAGCAGCTGTGGGAAGGGCTTCCTCAACAAGGCTGGGCTGCGCAAACACCAGAAGATCCACTCCACCAACAGGCCGCACAGCTGCCACCAATGTGGCAAAACCTTCTTGTTTGCCGCCTACCTTCGCAAGCACTTGAAAACACACCCCGATCCCAACATGGCAACCCAGTCCAGGGAGAACCATACCATTCAGCACACAGACCCCCTCCCCCCGCCACCCCCCCCCATGGAGGGCCCGCCAAGTCCCAACTCAGGGGAACCCAGTGTTGGGACCAGTGCCATAACCAGTGCCGTAACCAGTGCCGTTACCAGTGCCGTAACCAGTGCCATATCGTTAGCGGTTCCGGTGGCCGCGTTCCAGACCCTTCCAGAGTACCTGATAAAGGAAGAGGATCACTAAACATCTTTTGTTACTATTCCACTTTACATTCTTTAGATATTAAACCAGCACTATGAAACTTTTGGCATGTAGCTTAGTAATGCATTTAAAAATCTGAACTTCAATGTTCCTCAAGAATTGAACAGGCCAATCCACTGTCCCCCGTTCTCTATTCATGGTTTACTCTGGTCAACGTTGGCCCGTCGCTTCGCCTTCAGTTCCAGCTCCAGCCACTAGAGGCTTATGGAAAGAGCATTCATAGTGCAGGATTAAGGTCATGCATGACCCAAAAAGATGCTTTTTAAATCAAAAGCTATGGACTATTTATCTAAGTCGTCAAACTCTGTTAATCGCAACATTGTTCTGTTTTTCATAACGTGTATCGTCATGTGATTTGAAAGATGTAATTCATGACTTGTCTTAATGCTTTTTAATGCAAGACAAGAGCTTTGTAACTTGGTATTGTTATACAGTCTTAAATGTCCTAATCATGCTATACTACTGTAATAATACATGTTACAGCGCAAGGTCAAATGGGTGTTTCATTCCTCAGGTCCATTTCAAAGTAAAGACACTTTTACTCTTTCTTTAACTTCTATTAAGGTAACGTTTGCCAGGATGGGATCAGAATACTAAAAATACATTAGGAGGGGGCTCCATTTGGGATTAATTAAATAATGGTGATATGGGGACAAAATAGTTATCAACTAGTTTTTGTTAATTGGCACATGGTTTGGATGTGTAATTGCAAACTTAAACAGATGACTCAAACACTCATTTAAACATAAGCACGTTTCTGTTTAATTCAACCGGCAGTTTGGCAGTAAACGTCACAGTTGGAATATTTATGATACATTTGTCACAAGATTAATTTATAAAATAGACTGTTTACAAACTGAAATTAGGAGAAAAGGTTGAAGTAATCCAAATAAGTAAAGATTTGGAATTCGATATGTACTTATCCAAATAAGGAATAAAGAAGGTATCTTGCTATTAAATATAGTTGCTAGGACACGAGCCGAAGCCGGCCAGGGCTGGACCGTGTGCCCAGAGCACGCAGCTCTGAATGAATGTAGGCCTATACAGGAAGTTAGTGTTTACGCATGCCCAATGTAAACACGGTCCTCCTGATAAATAAGCCACACTTACTTGTCAAGAATTTGCTTTATATGTTTTGTTAACTTCCTCTCGGAAAGATTTACAACATATCCCTGCCAGGACAATGGTCACCACGGCAACGCGCCCCCTTCCCATCCTGTAAACACACACACGGACCCCCCTCCCCCGCCCTGGGCGGACAGCATCCTGTCCACCCAGGGCCGCGTCCCCCGGCCGCACGAGGTCATCGGAACGCAGCTTCCACTCCGAGCAGGAGCGCTGCCTTGATCGCGAGCCTTGGGAGAGAAGACATTTCCGGAAGCCTGAGACAGTTGGCCTTGGACTGCCGTTAGACCCAGCCGCCTCGAGAGTCCGATAACTGAACTCCATATCAACTAAGAGAGTCCGATAACTGAACTCCATCTATCCACTCCAAATAAATTCCAGGGAGTTATCAATAAGTTTTAATCGAATCAACCATACATTAGGGTTAGAGTAAGTTGTTAACAGTCACAAGCAATAATACCTTTAAAATGTGTGTGTGTATATATATATATATATATAAAGATATAGATAGATATAGTTATACTGTATATATGTACTGTATATATGTATATTTAGCTCCGCTAACGACAGTGGAACGGCCCACTTTACTGGGGTCTCTGTTTATCCCGAAGGGAAATAGAGTTGGTATTGCTGTGCTTCATCCCATACAGCAGGGCGGCGCCCTGGTCTGTGAGGGGCTGAGAGAGAGACAGAGAAAGACACACTCAATATCTTTATACATATATACAGTGTATTATACATATATATATGTATATATATATATATATATATATATATATATATATATATATATATATATATATATATATATATATATATATATATATATATATATATACATATATAATAAACATAGTCATAGGAGCAAATTATAAAATACTCTTACCTGTGAGTCTGAAACCACAGATTTCCTCTGTAAATAAAAGAGCATGTATTATTAATCAAGTGTGGAGGTCCAGTGGTCAGGGTCAGGGAGGGGGAGAGCCCACTTAGTACCCACCCTGGTGTAGTCGTGTATGCTGCCGTGAATGGGCTCCATGGTCTTCTTCCACTGGTCGTAGATGTCTTCCTCCTCTGCACTGCAGTTATGCTGCCTGCAGCCCGAGACACATTTAGAATGCATAATGCCACCCGGCTAGGAGTGTGTATTACAAAACACACACACACATAACAACACACAAACCCACTCCTAGGTACTTAGTCTACACGCACACACACACACACACACACACACACACACACACACACACACACACACACACACACACACACACACACACACACACACACACACACACACACACACACACACACACACACACACCCTTACCACAACACTACCAACTATAAACTACAATTAGGAAAGAGAAAAACAAATAGCTGATTGCATCCTGAACTTGATGCTCATAAACCAGCTGCTGCCGGCCTGCTCCCTTCGTGCTTCACGGTGTTCCCCACTCACAGCGCTCTCTCCATCAGCCGCCTCTGGGCATCGCCTTCCGCCCGGGCGTCCTGGAACCGGCCCCTGACCGCCAGAGCAGCGCCAGACTGCGACGAGTTGAGCTGGACGACGGCCAGAGACAGCGAGGAGAGGACGCTGGAGCTGAGAGGGAGACATGGAGGAAGGCTACTTATGTGATGCTAGGCTGCTTGTCCTCGTCTTGCCATCAGCAAGCCTTTACTGATGGTTATTGTTGCTGTTTATTACAGAAAGAAATCACCAAGGGTTGGACATGTCTTGCTCAACGGCACATCAGCAATCGGGCATCACGCATGTCTCTGGGATTATGAAAGTGGCAGTTAGTTAATTATTTATTTTTTTAACCGGACTACGCTATGTCTCCAATAAAAAGTGAATGGCCAGTTGGGCAGATGTCATTAAGTGTTCTGAAAGTGATTTAGGAGGAAACAAAGAGTTAGCTGACAGGATCTGGGAGTCGGGATTCTCTCCTCTTTAGAATCACGCAAACAAACAAAAAGCAAACATCTCCTGGTCTTTGCTAAATATACAGTGCTGCACAACGCTCCGTCACCTGTCGTGGGTCACATCCCGCTGAGCGGTTAAGACGCGGAGCATCTCCCGTCCATCCCTCAGTCTGTATCTTAGCTGCAGCTGGATGGACACACGCTCCCCAGCGGCCAGGAGCGGTACTGCACCTAAAGCACGACCACAGAGGAGAACGGGGCAGGGCATTTAGGCAGAATGGCCAACTGCCTAGTGTATGAAATGTATATATATGACAGATTATATTTCCCACCAGACTTTTAGGTACCTTCTGGATCCTGTTCCTTGGCACCAAACTGAAGGGTTATCTCCGTGTGTGGGCTCACGTTTCCTACTTCTCTCGTCCCCTTGTGTTCCGCCTCTCTCTCCCCTCTCAGACACCTGGGGAGAGCACACACACTCACACACTACTCAGACCATCTCCATTCACTCAGATAGTGGGACCTATTCATGTAGAGAGGCCTTTTTGTCTTACAGAGATTGAGGAAACAGCAGAGTGACACTGCAGTGAGTCGCTATCGCCTGGTCCTCAAGGATCTTCTCAAACTCCCAGTGCAGGTTCTGGGGGCTGGCTATCAAACTCCCAGTGCAGGTTCTGGGGGCTGGCTATCAGCAGCTGAGGGTGAGGTTTACGGCCGCATCAGTGGCGGGTCCAAACATCTTCAGACGCATCGATACCGCCACGCTGCAAGAAGGCAGTTCCTGTTCTAAGTCAGAGCCGCTCAACGTGGTCTGACCTGCCCCCCGGTGCGGTCCGCCAGCCGGCCCAGTTCGTCCAGACGGCAGTCGGTCCCCTCAATGGACAGCACCGACACCGCCACGCTGGAAGAAGGTCCACAGCTCATTCCCCTCCTAAAGCCTCCCAGCAGGTCCAGATCATCAGATACATCGAGGAATAACCCCAGGGTGGGGTCATGAACCATGTGAGGCTGCTGGGATCAATGGTCCCTTTGGAAGACATCAGCTATGATCAACCTTACACCCCAAAATAATCTGTATTGGAACTGATGAGTTTAGGGATGAAGGATGCTCTGGGTTAGCTAACCCTAACCCATGCAGAGTAGGATGAGCATGTGTCTCCACCCACCCCTTGCTGGCCGCCCACTCCCCCAGGTCCTGGTAGAAGATGGTGGAGGACAGCATGGTGTGAGCGTCGTGGTCTTCCACCTCCAGGTTCCCCAGGTCCGTGTTGGCCTTCCCGTCCGTACAGACGATCACCTTCAGGAGGACAGCGGCAGCACAGAGTTCCAGCAGGGTTAGGGTTAGGGTTAGGGTTAGGGTTAGGGTGGTGTTAGGGTTAGGGTTAGGGTGAGGGTTGGTGTTAGGGTTAGGGTTAGGGGTGAGGGTTGGTGTTAGGGTTAGGGTGAGGGTTGGTGTTAGGGTTAGGGGTTAGGGTTAGGGTTAGGGTGAGGGTTGGTGTTAGGGTTAGGGTTAGGGTGAGGGTTGGTGTTAGGGTTAGGGTTAGGGTTAGGGTTAGGGTTAGGGTTAGGGTTAGGGTTAGGGTTAGGGTTAGGGTTTGGGTTAGGGTTAGGGTTAGGGTTAGGGTTAGGGTTAGGGTTAGGGTTAGGGTTAGGGTTAGGGTTAGGGTTAGGGTTAGGGTTAGGGTTAGGGTGAGGGTTGGTGGTTAGGGTTAGGGGTTAGGGTTAGGAGGGTTAGGAGCTTCCACAGGGGCTCTGACTGGTTAGGCTGGGTTAGTTATTGGTTTGATGGAACTGGTCAGGCTGGGTCAGGTTATCTAAACAAATAATAACAAAACCAAAAACTCTGACCTTTGACCCTGCTTGTCTGGAAGCCATTGTGATGGCCAGGAGGGCGGCTGGTCCCAGAGCTGTGGATCCACTCTCTGACAACCTTCAAGAACCAGAACGAGCACATGGGGGGTCCCTTTAGTCAGGTAGACTGGCTGGTGGGCGGGGCTTCTGACCCTGGTTCTGTCCCTTTAGTCAGGTAGACTGGCTGGTGGGCGGGGCTTCTGACCCTGGTTCTGTCCCTTTAGTCAGGTAGACTGGCTGGTGGGCGGGGCTTCTGACCCTGGTTCTGTCCCTTTAGTCAGGTAGACTGGCTGGTGGGCGGGGCTTCTGACCCTGGTTCTGTCCCTTTAGTCAGGTAGACTGGCTGGTGGGCGGGGCTTCTGACCCTGGTTCTGTCCCTTTAGTCAGGTAGACTGGCTGGTGGGCGGGGCTTCTGACCCTGGTTCTGTCCCTTTAGTCAGGTAGACTGGCTGGTGGGCGGGGCTGGAGAGTGAATGGTCACCTGGTTGGCTCCTCTCTACTGAGCAACTTCTTTCTTTATTTTGTCGTTGTCTTTTGGTTTCTACACTTTCCACCAAACCACATCACAATACTTTCCATTTCATCCAATCACCTACATTACTTCCTGACTGATCATCACTTCCTATTGGATAACCATTCAACTTGATGATTTAGTGATATACTTTTTTACAATATATTTATAATGGTCTTTCCCCTTATATTGTGGCCCAGAGCCGGGTCCTAACACAGCAATCCTTCTCCGGAGGGTGGAGCTGTCAGAAGGCCGAGCAGGGCTGAGCGCTACTCTGGGGTCAGCAGTAGAGGGCGGAGCGGCAGAGGGTCCTACCCCAGCAGCGCCCTCTGCAGGCAGTCCCTGGTCTGGCAGAGCGGGGGCGGGCTCAGGAAGGCCGAGGCGACCTCCTTCAGGTACTCAGAGTCGATGAGCTCGGTGTCACCCAGGAGACGGGACCCGCCCCCCTCGTAGCCATGGAGGGTCACCTGTGGGACAGCCAATCAGAGCGTCACTCTCTGGTCCAGGGTGGGCTAATGAGGCTCGAGGGCTTCCTTGGGGACCCACCTGGTTGTTGAAGGTGATCAGCCCGACACGCAGCTCTGGTTGTTGGTAGCAGAGCCTCTGGACACACTGCAGCACCGCGTCCTTGACAAACTGTGGTTCAAGCAACGGCGTTTCATTAACAGCTCTGTCTCCTGCTCTACACATCCAGAAGGAGAAGAAACGGTATTCTGTCGGAAGGAGAACCCCCACCTGCAGTCGTGTTCTGTAGATGGTCTTGTCATCCGATGAGACCTGAAACACAGAGGGAAGACCCCATAGAGGGAGAGGTCATATCAAGGCATTGAGACAATACGTAGTAGAGTAAGTTAAACCTTCACAATGAATGTTTTTCCATTAGCAGCCTCTAGTGGCGAGACTTGTAACTACAGCTCTAGGTTCTAGTGCAGGTTTAAGTGAGGTGGTGACAGGCTAGGGTTAGGTGGTGTCAGGTTAAGGTTAAGGTAAGGGGGTTAGGTTAAGGTTAAGGTAAGGGGGTTAAGTTAAGGTTAAGGTAAGGGGGTTGGGTTCAGGTTAGGGGTCCTCACGGGGGAGGTGATGCCCATGGAGCCGGAGATGTCGATGCAGAAGATGAGCAGGGCGTCGGAGGGGTCCAGGCGCGGGCCCTCCGGGTTCAGCAGGAAGAGGCTGTCCGGGACGCCGGGCGGCCCCGGGGCCGCTGGGGCCCGGCTGCTGGGGCCCGCCGGCCGGCAGAAGCAGCAGCTGTTCACCTGGGGTCCAGAGCCACAAAGCATCACAACATGGAGTCCTTGGAACCCTTTTAAAATCCAACCCTATCAAATCTACAAACTCAGAGACGACGCAGAAATCATGAGCCTCTCTGCCTCACCTCCAAGGACGTGCTGGGTGACCCCCTCCCTGATATTAAACACTGACTCAAGACAAAACATCAATCCTCCATCCACAGTATCTTCAACTATCTAAAGCTTGAGTCCCATTCTCATTCTCTCACAGGATGAGAGGTGAAAGAGGAACTTCTCACCATGTTGTCATAGCAGGCGAGGAGCCCAGCACCACATTGGGAGCAAAGCAGGGGTTCACCTTCTGTGGGGTGCACTGTAACACACACACACACACATTCAAATACACACACACACACACACACACACACACACACACAAACACACACACACACACACACACACACACACACACACACACACACACACACACACACACACACACACACACACACACACACACACACACACACACACACACAGATAGGTACTGAGATCAGATGAGGGTCGGGGTTAGGGTCGGGGGTCAGGGTTAGGGTCGGGGGTCAGGGTTAGGGTCGGGGGTCAGGGTTAGGGTCGGGGTGTACATGGGGGTGTTGACCAACCTCTGTCCTCTGAAAGCAGCTTTCCCAAACTGACAAGAATCACATTTGGGTTTCCTGGCAGAGAATCCGGATCCACTTTTCCTGTAATTAGTGTGATTATATTCAATATAAATTAGTTTTATATATTGAAGATAAATAATGCAGTAAAACAGCTCCCCCCATATCTAACCCTAACCCTAAACCGGTCGCTGCTGCGGCTGTGTGGGATCCATGGTGAAGCGTTACCGTCCAGGGCAGGGGCCCGGGTGGGGCTGGGGGTCCTCAGTGGGGCCGGCTGGGGCAGCAGCACCAGGTACTCTGGGGCGCCCCGCATCCACGGGGACCTCGGAGGGAGAGGCGGAGCTAAGGGAGGAGGAAAAACCAACCAATCAAAAACAACAAACATGATCTGCAGGGGAGGGTTAGGGTTAGGGTTAAGGTTAGGGCTCCAGAAGCCCTAACCTTAACCCTAACCTAACCCTAACCCTAACCCTAACCCCCTTACCCTAACCCTAACCCTAACCCTCCAGGTGGAGGGGTTGAAGAGCCGTACATCACAACACAAGAGAACCAGACAGGCTGACACACACAGACACACACACGGCTGTGCACAGACACACACAGACGCACACACAGACACACACACAGCAGCGCACAGACAGACACAGATGCACACAGACACACACGGCAGCGCACCTTGCTTTGTGCCTGGGACGGGGGTCTTCAGGGCGGCCCGGGGCCCAGAGGAGAGAGCGGGAGCCAAGGGCGGCCCCCCACCCCCAAGGGCCTCGTTGCTCCCCTCCCTACTCCTCTCTGCTGTGCTCCTCACAGCAGAGAGGAGCGCGGCAGAGCTCCTCTCCTCCCTGCTCCTCTCATGCTGCTCTCTGAACCTCCGAGGAGAAGGCAGAGGGCGGCCCTGCTCTGTGGCGCTCAGAGCAGGAGGAGGTGGAGGAGCAGAAGGGGTTAGAGGAGGAGGTGGAGGAGCAGAAGGGGTTAGAGGAGGAGGTGGAGGAGGAGGAGGGAAGCTGGGTCTGATTTTTCTGATCGGAGGCAGGAGGGCTGAAAACAGAAACTTGGTGTCACCACAGTTGCTAGGCAGCGGGTTGTTGTCAGACTGTGACTGTTGCTAGGCAGCGGGTGGTTGTCAGAGTGTGACAGTTGCTAGGCAGCGGGTTGTGGACAGACTGTGACAGTCGGCTCTAGTAGACTGACCAACTGTTCCATCAGACGGGGACTCGCAGAAGCAGAGCTACTGAGTTATTCTCATTCTAAAGGTTACATTCAGGAATGAGAAGAAAGCACACCTGAATGTTTAACCACGATAGGACTGGACCTTTGAACATCCATCGGATTGGTTGGTGTTGGAACATAAACAAACCTACAGGCAAATTCCATTGGTTGACGGGGCTGTCTGTAAAATAACAACAATGAACCACAACACATGAACGATACAGTAACACATTCTCCCCCTCCTTAAACTATCTGGAGCCAACCAAGAAACTGTGTAAATTGAGGTTAAATATATTGAATGAAGCATTATTGTCATGCATCAATTGTGAATAGTACAAAGAACACACAAGTAAAGTGATACATGTCCACCCTAACCCTTCAACTGAAACCCTACAAAAAGTACATTATAGTCTTACAATAACTATGAGCATTGGGGAAATTATTAACTGAAACCAACTTTGTCAAACAAACTAAGAAGCCCTTAACGTTATCGATACGATACGAAAGGTGAGACGGTACTTACACATGAAGCGCTGGACGGAGGAGACACTCCCAGTGTGATGGGAGGGATCCGTCACATTCCCCAGCAGGTCCGACCGCTTCTCTTATGACTCAACCCTCAGAGCTCTGCTCAATCATTAACAGCCACTGCTCACCTCTGGCGGAACAGTCCCTCAGTCCCAGTACAGGTGGGGGGTCCCATTCACTTAAACCGAGAGATCTGTGACAACAACATTGTCTGGAATGTAACTTCCTAGCGGACAATATCTTCCAATGTGGACAAACAAAGAGAGGATTCAAATGATTATTATATGGGTATATTTTTATTTTGAAAAACGATTGAAGTCATAAATTACATTGCATAGTTTCTTGTTATCTTGCACTTTGGTAATGTCTGTTTATTATGCCTAATTTCTGTTATAAAAGTATTGAATTTGATGAGACAGTGTAAATCTGACATAATGCACAAACATACATTTTAACACACCTTATACACTAATGTGTACACACACGCACGCACACACACACACACACACACACACACACACACACACACACACACACACACACACACACACACACACACACACACACACACACACACACACACACACACACACACACACACCAACTGCCCCACCAAAGTGTGTAGCTTATTCATTCATCAATTAGTTTGTACAGCAAAACCAAATGGCAGAATACAATCCATCCAAATTATTACGGTAATGAAGTCAAGTCTGACTGTAAACACAAAGGGCCTGAGGGGATCAACCAATCACGAGGCCCGTTCTCAGTGACATCAGTCTGCGATCTCCACGTAATTGGCCGGGTAGAACCCCTCCCGGCCCCCCGTCAAGACACCACGGCACCAGCCTTGCTCGTCCTCGTCCTCCACCTTCAGGAAGCTCTCCCCTTCAGGGCGGGGCACAGGTCACAGAGAGGGGGGGACATAGATCTGATTGAAGTTCAATGTTGCGGAGGAAACACACATTTGGTCTTTGAATAGGAAATTATTATTGGAGATTATTATTGAGAGGCTGGTGTGTGAGGCCCCGAGCAGCAGTATGTACACCCTGATGCCTTCCAACCTAACCCTACTCCTACCTAACCCTCACCCTATCTAACCCTTTCCCTACCTAACCCCAACCATTCCTAACCCTACCTAACCCTACCTAACCCTACCTAACCCTAACCCTATTTAACCCTAACCAAGGCCTTCTCTGATCTTAATAACATCTGGACTCTTTCCAGGCCGCTAACCTGTCCTTTACTACCTAGCCCAGGTTCTGTCTCTGGTGCTAGCGCTGTAGTCTGGAGGTGTACTATCTTGCTAGCGCTGTTAGCGCTACATGCTAGCGCTGTAGTCTGGAGGTGTACTATCTAGCCCAGGTTCTGTGGGGGTCTGGAGGTGTACTATCTAGCCCAGGTTCTGTGGGGGTCTGGAGGTGTACTATCTAGCCCAGGTTCTGTCTCTGGTGCCAGCGGTGGAACTCGTCTGTCGGCTGAAGTGAGTCACCTGCTTTGAAGGACAGCTCGTCGCCCTCCTCGCCCACGTAGTCGTACAGCGCGCGCACCTGCACCCCCCCGATCATCACGCTGGGCGGGAACACAAGCAGGTCACATAGTCACTGCGCGGCAGAGGCCGCGTGCTGCTAATGACGGCTATTAGCATCCTAACGACTGAGTGACCCAACGGGGGAGGGGACAAAGATGGACTCAGGGAATTTAATTCATTTGGTATTATTACTTTTAATATTACTGGTAGGACTTTTTGGCAACCAAGACAAAATCAAATAATTTATTTATATATGTATAAGTTAATTCTATTTTCTGTAATTGTATTTTCTGAACAGGTAATGAACTCACGGCCGCTTGTCCTTGATGTTGCGGTCCTGTTTCCGTCTCTTGAGTTTCTTGACGGGCGGGATCCATTCCTGCAGACAGAGGAACGGTAGTGAACTGTGGACCACTGTGGGGACTACCGTGCTACTATACTATACTACTATACTACCATACTATACTACCATACTGTACTACTATAATATACTACTATACTGTACTACTATACTACTATACTATACTACCATACTGTACTATTATACTATACTACTATACTACCATACTATACTACCATACTGTACTACTATAATATACTACTATACTGTACTACTATACTACCATACTGTACTACTATACTATACTACCATACTGTACTACTATACTATACTACCATACTATACTACCATACTTACTACTATAATATACTACTATACTATACTACCATACTATACTACTATACTATACTACCATACTGTACTACCATACTGTACTACTATAATATACTACCATACTGTACTACTATACTGTACTACTATAATATACTACTATACTGTACTACCATACTGTACTACTATAATATACTACTATACTGTACTACTATACTATACTACCATACTGTACTACTATAACTACCATACTGTACTACTATACTACTATAATATACTACTATACTATACTACCATACTATACTACTATACTATACTACCATACTGTGTACTACCATACTGTTACTACTATAATATACTACCATATACTGTACTACCATACTGTACTTACTACTATAATATACTACTATACTGTACTACCATACTGTACTACTATAATATACTACTATACTGTACTACTATACTATACTACCATACTGTACTACTATAATATACTACCATACTGTACTACTATACTACCATACTGTACTACTATAATATACTACTATACTGTACTACTATACTATACTACCATACTGTACTACTATAATATACTACTATACTACCATACTGTACTACTATAATATATACTACCATACTGTACTACTATACTACCATACTATACTACTATACTATACTACCATACTGTACTACCATACTGTACTACTATAATATACTACTCATACTGTACTACTATACTACCATACTGTTACTATACTACCATACTGTTACTACTATAATATACTACCATACTGTACTACTATACTACTATACTGTACTACCATACTATACTTCTATACTCTACTAATATACTGCACTACTATACTATAATATACTACATACTGTAGTACTATACTATACTTCTATACTACTATACTATGCTACTATGCTGTACTACTATACTACTATACCAGTATACTATACTATACTATTCTATACTCTACTACTATATGTTGGGAGGATGTGGGTGGGGCTGACCTGGAGGCGGGGCCAGTCGGTGGGCATGCCCGGCCCCTGGTTGTTCCTCCACCACCGGAGGTCGTCCTGCTCATTGATGGACATGAGGGTGTGGTGCAGCTCACTGTACACCTCCTTCACACTGGGGCGAGAGGGAGAGAGAGAGAGAGAGAGAGAGAGAGAGAGAGAGAGAGAGAGAGAGAAGAGAGAGAGAGAGAGAGAGAGAGAGAGGAGAGAGAGAGAGAGAGAGAGAGAGAGAGAGAGAGAGAGGAGAGAGAGAGAGAAGAGAGAGAGAGAGAGAGAGAGAGAGATACTTCTCATCCGTATGGAGAAGCCGATGGAGCTCTTCCAACATATGCATGTGCTCCACCCACACCCACACACACACACACACACACACACACACACACACACACACACACACACACACACACACACACACACACACACACACACACACACACACACACACACACACACACACACACACACACACACCCACCCACACTAACAAACACACACTAAAACACACACACTAACACACACACTAACTTCTCATTGTCGGTGATGTCCAGATGCTTGTGGATGGAGAGAAAGGATTCTTTGAGGAAGGCGATCCTCTTTCCCTCCTCCTCCTGTGATTGGTCGAAAATGGCCTCCATCTCTTCCATGTAGCGGGGCGTGTAGGAAGTGACATCTTCCAGAAGTTTCTCGTAGCGCTCACGCGCCTCAAAGAACCAAACCAAAGGTCAAAGGTCAAAGGCAGGCTGCAGATGGACCCATAGTCCCGCCTCCTCTTTGTTATTCACTGTATAGTCCCGCCTCCTCTTTATTATTCACTGTATAGTCCCGCCTCCTCTCTGTTATTCACTGTATAGTCCCGCCTACTCTTTGTTATTCATTGCATGGTCCCACCTCCTCTTTGTTATTTACTGTATAGTCCCGCCTCCTATTATTATTATTATTCACTGTATAGTCCCGCCTCCTCTTTGTTATTCACTGTATAGTCCCGCCTCCTCTCTGTTATTCACTGTATAGTCCCGCCTCCTCTTTGTTATTCACTGTATAGTCCCGCCTCCTCTCTGTTATTCACTGTATAGTCCCGCCTCCTCTGTGTTATTCACTGTATAGTCCCGCCCCCTCTTTGTTATTCACTGTATAGTCCCGCCTCCTCCTTGCTATAGAGCTCGTAAGTCCGCCTCTTCCGGTTGACCCCCTGGGGCCTACGAGAGTTTGACTGTTTATTGTGCAATTGTTCAGTTAAGGGCTGCAGAGAAAACAATGAGAAAGACTACACGTCTCGTATGTGACGTCACGCTCCCTGCGACCGGCGTGGACCAGACCGACAATCTCCCCATCGGCACAACTACAACTCTCAACATGCCCCGACTCATATTGCTTTTCACCTCTTTTGATGATTTTATCCTCCCCTTGGAAAAAAGAATGTGAATAGCTGTAGTTCACAAAGCGGCCTCACACCTAACATTATCAAACTTCTTTACGTTTTTGTTTTTTTTCTTTGCATGAAAAATTATAATTTAAATCCACAAACAACATAAGTGTAATCCAGGGCATATAAAGACTGGGAGCAGAAAGAAATGACTTTCTCTCCATTGAAGCTCATTCATATTTTATGATCTCAGAGGTCCCGTGGGGCTCTACAGGAAGGGGCGGACTTACAAGCTCGAGTCTCTGTATAGTCCCGCCTCCTCTTTGTTATTCACTGTATAGTCCCGCCTCCCCCCTGCTGTTCCCGAACCCTGACCTCTCATCCTTGAGGTTAAGGTCCAAAGCCTTCAGCGAAGACTGCAGACACTTTAAGGGCCCATCAATGAATCATTGATTAGCATTAGTTAATGCAGTATCATTATAAGCACGGGGTTAAAGGTTAGGGTTGGGCTTTTGTATTATTAAAGTTCCTCTTGAAAGGGTTGCACTCTTAGTTAAAGGTTAGGGTGAGCTAACCCTAAACTAAAGGGTGTTACTCTTAGTTAAGGGTAAAGATAGCCTTAGTATTCATAGCCTTAGTTAAGGCTATAGAGTCTGTACTCTGTACTCTATACTATAGTACAGACTCTATAGCCTTAACTAAGGCTATACAGCCTCTATACTATAGTATAGAGTATAGACTCTATACACTATACTATGCATAGAGTATAGAGTATAGACTCTATACTCTATACTATAGTATAGAGTATAGAGTCTATACTATAGTATAGAGTACAGACTCTATACTCTATACTATAGAGTATAGACTCTATAAGTATAGACTCTATACTCTATACTATACTATAGAGTATAGAGTCTATACTCTATAGTATAGAGTCCATACTCTATACTATAGTATAGAGTATAGAGTCTATACTCTATACTATAGTATAGAGTCTATACTCTATACTCTATAGTATAGTATAGAGTATAGAGTCTATACTCTATACTATAGTATAGAGTATAGACTCTATACTCTATAGTATAGTATAGACTCTATACTCTATACTATACTATAGAGCAGTGGTTCCCAACCTTTTTTGACCAGTGTACCCCTTGAGCTGGTTTCCATGTTAAAAGTACCCCCTCTCTCATGTGGATTATTCGCCTTAATGTACTTATATTTAACCCTTTGTCTTTATATCTAATCCAACTGCTCATTTAAATAATACCATATACAATTATTGTGAGTGAAAAAAAAATACATTTTATATCAGTTTTAACTTGAAAAAACTGGAGCTGCTGCTTGTTTCTTTCAAAAAGCTTTTAGCTTAGCTTCACGCCGCAAACCGCACACAAGCAATCCTTTTTTTTATAAAGCGCCGCAACTGTGAACTACAGACGCTCTGACACATCTGAATGTCGCCACTTTCTATATGATGCTGCATTGTCGTTTACATATCCACTGAGGAACAAAACTGTAAATTCGCGCATACGAAAAAATAGACTTATGGGCTTATTAAAATTCATAATTTTTTTTGGATGCTGTAGGCTAATTTATAATCTTTCTGAGTACCCCCTGCAATACCCTCGCGTACCCCTAGGGGTCCGCGTACCCCCGGTTGGGAATCACTGCTATAGAGTATAGCGTATAGACTCTATACTCTATAGTATACTATAGAGTATAGACTCTATATTCTATAGTATAGAGTATAGACTCTATACTCTATAGTATAGAGCAGAGGTCTTCAAGAGGGGGTCCGCCGAGGTACTGCAGGGGGTGCGCGGAAGTTTTGGTTGATTAGACTTTTTTTTTTATTCCTCCCCGCAATTTTTTCCAGGGTGGGTTAGGGTTAGATAGTGTGGGTTAGGGTTAGATAGTGTGGGTTGGGGTTAGATAGTGGGGATTAGGGTTAGATAATGTGGGTTTGGGGTTGAGAAGATAATTCGGGTTTGGGGTTTAGATAGTGAGAATGAAGGTTAGTAGTATGTGCGTGTGGGGGTTAGATAGTGTGGGTTAGATAGTGTGGGTT
>OLKM01000411.1:97291-101719 GCA_900291075.1 Melanogrammus aeglefinus | reverse complement strand
GGGGCTCTGGGAGGGGGGGGTGGGGGGGGTTTGGGGGTCCCATTGGGGCAGTCTCTCTCTCCAAACTCAATATTTTAAACTCCCCTGGACACCCACACACACCCACACATGCACTCATGCACCCAATACACACGCACACACACATACACACACACAATCAACCCACACACACATGACATACACACAAAGGTCATACACACAAAATAAATACACACATTCACACGCATTTGGGAGCACTTAGACACAAGTATGCACCCTTCCATGTGTGTGCAAACACATAAATGCACACACATGTACATTCACACAAGATGTCAGGGGTAGCACACGCATCCAGAAAGAAAAACACTGCCATGCACAAACACACACACAGAGACATGTCTTCAAGGACAGTGAAAGAGAATACCCAGTCACTCATCACACTGAGGGGGTGCAACTGAGTGAACCACAAGGGCCCCCAGTTACCACAGACTCCCAGTCCAGCACACCTACCCTATACACGTCTATGTGTCTCTCTCTGTTTCTGTCTGTCTCTCTCTGTCTCTCTCTCTCCCTCTCTTATGTGTATATGACTCTTATGTGTATCTATTACTCTCTCTTTCACTCTCACCCTTTATCACGTTCTCTCTGTCTGCACGTCTCCCTTAAGGCCATGGCCACATTACACCGGTTAATTATGTAAACACATATTTTCTGGGTTTTGAGCTTTCTAAACGCAATATGAATCTGAAACATATGTATTTTCTGTATTTCTATAACTGATGAGTAAAAAAGACCAGCGCAAAGACACTCCTTCACTCCTTAAGTTCTTAAACAAGACATAGGCCAGGACATTGGCAATAAATCACTACGATTTACGATTTGTTTACGAGATTATAACCCCATAACTCAAGGAATTGATCAAGGAAAACTGTCAAGCGTGTTCGCCAATACGTTGCTCAAGTTTGTGGTTTTGCCTCAGGTTAAACTAAACCAAAGCGTCAATAGGATTTGAACGTGTCAGTCTAAGCCAATCCCAGAAGAGTTTTATTTTGGCTACTGAACCAATGTCCTTAGCTGGGTTCAATCGACCGCCTGATAAAAGCTGTTATAAAGTACTGGGCCAGGGCCGATAAAAGAGCTGGCTATTTGAGACTGGGTGTTAAGATTTACAGCTGTAGAGGAGAGGGAGACACACTGATATAATAATGAGAGAGAGAGGGCGATTTAGAAGTTTCTTCAAGTAGCACTCAATTATAATGAGTCAACTATAAACATTGCAAGCGAAAAAAAGCGAAATACTTGGCTGCATCTATAAAAACAGATCTACAGAAAACCAATCAAATTAAATGAGAAGTGTGCTGTACCGAAGCCCGTCATCAGCACAGCCCCACCAGTAGTACCACAGATACTCCTGTAGCACCTAACACCCATTAAACCTTTGTGCTTTGAACTGATCCTTACCATCCTTACCATCTATTTCACACAGCTGCTTTTCACCGGCACCCCAATCGCCACACACTAAAACAATAAGAGCACACATCCGCTGAACATAGATTACCCTGAGTCTGTTTGGCCGGACTTTCAATGTGTCCGTGGCAGTAGAAAAATACTCAAATTAAGGCATCCCATGCAACTCACTGACGCACTTCTAGTATGTGGTACGTCCTGGGACTTAATGTCACACTTATTGTGTGTTGCAAGTCCTGGCACTTCACTTATTGTATGTTGTACATCCTGGCACTTAATGCACGCACTTATTGTGTGTTGTAAGTCCTCGCACTTAATGTGCACACTTATTGTGTGTTGCATGTCCTGGCACTTAGAAATAGTACTTAGCATTGTGTAGCGTCTTATCCTATCTCATCGCAAACAGAAAAAGGGGTCAGCCAAGCAAATGTAAGTGCTTAACACTTGTTTCTATGAATATCTTTACTGACCGACAGCGATGTATTGTTGTTTCACTTTCTTCTGACAAATGTATGTTGCTTTGGATAGAAGTGTCTGCTAAATTCCCTAAAGTTAAAGTGTAAATGAAAGAAAACAACAGTGCCGGTTGAGATCCCATACTGACAGAGCTCCCTGCATCTCTACCCACACAGACAAGTCAAGACGGACAGACCTACAGATAGATCAATCACACGAGCAATAAACGCCTGACGTAACATTATCTAAGAATAGACCTTCACAAATGCGCCGATAACCTAAATCACTTCCCACCTCACAATCACAAATTTATATCCCAGAGGCAGAAAGCGAGACATCACATACAGGTTTACATTGAAGGAAAGGGATAGCCCTAGAGAAATAGGGCAATTCTGTTCCCAGGGTTTATTGCTCTTTGTATTAAGCGTGAGCTAAAAGCATCTTAACGTGGGTTTAACATGTTTCTGACGGCTCTGGAGTCTCTCTCAGCAGAGGACACGGATGGCCCACCGTACTTAAGCAGAGAGTGAGGGATGATTTCAGTGACACGTGTGTGTGTGTGTGTGTGTGTGTGTGTTAGTGTGGGGGGGGGTTGAGGGAGAGTGTGTGGGGATGTATAAGTGTATGTATGTGTCTTAGATAGGGGAAGAGAGTGTGTGTGGTTGGGGGGGGTTTAACACACAAGGATTTAGGCGTCAGGCATCACCTCTGTGTTTGGACAATAAGGATAATGGACAGTCGAAAGTGTGTGTGTGCATGTGTGCGTGCGTGTGTGTGGGAGAGCAAGTGTGCACATCTATCTATCTATCTATCTATCTATCTATCTATCTATCTATCTATCTATCTATCTATCTATCTATCTATCTATCTATCTATCTATCTACTATGTTGGGTGGTTAGAGTTAATCACAGGGGTGATTCAGCACATTCCTGTCCTGATTTCTCTCTCTCTCTCTCTCTCTCTCTCTCTCTCTCTCTCTCTCTCTCTCTCTCTCTCTCTCTCTCTCTCTCTCTCTCTCTCTCTCTCTCTCTCTCTCTCTCTCTCTCTCTCCCCCTCTCTCTCTCTCTCTCTCTCTCTCTCTCTCTCTCTCTCTCTCTCTCTCTCTCTCTCTCTCTCTCTCTCTCTGTATTTCTCCTCCTCTCTCTCTCTCTCCTCTCCTCTCTCTCTCTCTCTCTCTCTCTCTCTCTCTCTCTCTCTCTCTCTCTCTCTTCCCTGTCTCGTGCTTCCTCTCTATCTTTACTTCTTTTTTCTGTTGTGTTAAACCTGAACTCATAAATCAGAAGCACTTCAAACCGGCCACAAGAATGCTAACAAAAATGATCACACACACACACATACACACACACACACACACGTGCTTGCATACACATGAAACAGATGAAAGGTGATTCTAAAGGATCCATCTGCAGCTTGTTAGTGTTTTGGCCTTTTACCGTCCGGCCGGGCAACGCACACCCTGTCTTACCCCTCTCCCACCACCCACCTCTTCTACTGCTCCTGTCTGTCAATCTTCAACCTCTCACCAGCCATCTATCCATCCTCTCTCTCTCTCTCTCTCTCTCTCTCTCTCTCTCTCTCTCTCTCTCTCTCTCTCTCTCTCTCTCTCTCTCTCTCTCTCTCTCTCTCTCTCTCTCTCTCTCTCTGTCTCTCTCTCTCTCTCCTCTCTCTCTGTCTCTCTCTCTCTCTATCTTACCCTCTCCCCTTTCTTTCACGTCTCTCGTCTCCCTCTCCCTTCTCTCCTCTCTCTCTACCCTCGCCGCTTTCTCTCTCTGCCCCTACGCCCTCTCTCTCTCATACCTTCCTTTCTCTCTCTCCTTCTCTTCTCTCTCTTTCTCATCTCTCTCTCTCTCTCTCTCTCTTCTCTCGTCCTCTCTCTCTCACTTTCTCTCACTCTCTTCTAACCCTCCCCTCCCCTCCTTTCCCTCACTCTCTCTCTCCGAATCTTCAGTCCTCTCCTCTTCCTTCCTCCTTCTCTTCCTTCCCTCCTCTCATCTCTTCTCTCTCTCTCCTCTACGTCATCCTTCTCTTCACTCTCTCCTCAGCCGTTCCAGTCTTCCTCTTACACACTCCACTTATTCCTGAGCTGACCCACTTTTCCCCTCTACACTTTTACACACGGATACACAGATTTACACACACACATACATAATTACCTCAGCACTCAGCATACCCCCGAACCAGACACACACAGACACACAGACATGCTGATAAACACAAAACAGACAACATCTACCAGACACACTAGCCACACCACACAAAATGCATACATAAACACTAGGACACACAGACACAGGCACGCATTCAAATACACACTCACACACATTCACGCTCACATTTATGCACACACATTTGTAGACCTCTCACCACCCCAATAGGCATCATGTTCAGTGGATCTGGGAGTCATCAGACAGAGATACATGAGCGTGAGCGTGGAGACGCCTTGCTGTGATGAACCTCATGGGCTCCAGGCTCCAGGCTCCAGGCTCCAGGCTCCAGGAGGGAACAATAGAGACAGAAGGAAGAGG
>OLKM01000411.1:79791-92291 GCA_900291075.1 Melanogrammus aeglefinus | reverse complement strand
GAGGACGTGGGCAAGGGGGAGGTGGAGCGGCCGGTGGGAGGGCTGTGGAACGCCTCGCTGAAGTCTGCAGAGTACCTGAGGAGGAGACACAGCAGACTCTGTGGGACGGGCTTGTGGTTCTTTTCTCCCAATGCTTTAGCACTCAATCCTCCGACATGATTCAGTTTGAGACTCTTATTACATTCTTATTACAATGTTCATATTTCCCTGGAATGTGGTCTTCTCCCCAAAAATATTTAGAGTTTTTAAAATATCAAATATTGTAAAATATTTAAAAGCCTTAACATTTCTGCCTATACTCTGATACTTCAACTACTTCAGACTAATTTTTTAACTGTTAAATTTTTTTTCAAACACCACACTTCAAATGTAATCAACTCAATATTTCTATTTGTTATCATTGACTTCCAGTGATGTGGCTATCATAAAAGCAAACCATTTTGGACATTGCGGAGCTTAACAATGTCAATATTTAAGAAACATTATTCTAGAAACACAATGTAGAGATTAAACGGTTACGGTATATCTTATTAAAATGATGAATAGATTGGAAATGTGATTGTTCTATATCAGGCGTTTGTGTGCGGGGACCAATAGGGCTAGAGGCTACGTGCTTGCTACATATTCGGTGTACATACGGTAGAAGCTAAATGCTACTGGCTTTAAAACAGTCGTTTTCACCTCCTGCTATCTAAGGAAATGACATGTCAAATGAAAGCTGAGAATACCCAGAGTCCAACGGTCTAATTTATTATTGTTATAAGCCTCATCACTGTGACCTTATCTAGTTGAACTGTTCAGAATTCCCCTATGTATTTGTTTGATTTGTTCATTCTGTCAGGCAGACGATAATGCGCTCTTATCACTAGGCGGGGTCCTTTTTCCATTTTGTAAACATTGACGTGAAAAACTCTAGTTAATTCCACTAGCTGTCGTGACATGGAGCAAGTGTACGTGTGCGTTCTTGAGCACGTGAATCATTGTTTGATATTTGTATACTGGAAAGTAAGAACAGTGCAGTTCACTTCTATGTTGATGATGCGTCAATAAGTTTCACCTAACTGTCATTTCAGCTGTTTTTTTTCTTTACTGCGCATTCATGTCGCAGCCTCGATCGCATTCATGTCGCGGCCATTTCAAATGCACTAATTCAGAGCATTGTGAATCACTTGCTATTTCACTGTTGTAGACAGTTATTGTACGTACTTATATTTGGTCGTATTTATGTTACATTGCAGATACCACACACATTTGACATGTCTAAACCTGAATGCCCCTAAAACTTCATAAAGACCCTCAAATCCTTCTGGGCCTACGTCTACTCCATACAAGAGTCCCGCTGGATCGAGCAATCTACCTTAATGAAGGAAGCACCCATTTCACACCCTTCAATTCTCAATATGAACTAATATGAAAGAATAACATACATAACATACTTTTTGGACATTAATAACGTTTCGGACAGTGCGGAGCATAACAATCTCAATGTTTAACCTAGTTTGAACATAATGGCGAGCTCAAACAGTTACGGTATTTCTAATTTCACTGGTGCTAAAATGATGAATCAATTAGAAAAATGATGGTAATATTTCTGGTGTTTGTGTATGGGGAACCCTCGTCACACGAGCGGGTTACAGCTGTTGTGATCGCCACAAGCTTGGCGATCACAACAGCTTACCATTTCGGACTTCACGGACGTCCAATTGATTAAAATGATTACTCAATTGTAAATATAATTATTATAAATCTGGCATTTGTGTGTGGGGACCTCCATCTATATGGCTAGAGGCTAGCTGCTTATTACATATCCGATGTTCTCCCTGTAGAAGCTAAATGCTAACTAAACAATATTTTTTACGTCATGATATCTACACGATATGCCGTATGAAAGAGACTCTGAGGAGTCCAACCGTACAAGCTTTACTGTTTTGTGAGCTTATCTTGATTAACTAGATGTGAGAGAATGACGTCAATAACACTTCCTGTTTACTACAAGTGATGGCCCACACGCATGCATTGCATACGCACAAGCACACACTCTTGATTCAACCATTTCAAGCTATCAGCTCTAACAGCTCAGCTATTCTCTATATTATCTTAAATATATTCAAACTTTAACCATTTAGCAATTAGTTTAACTCTTCACTTTGTTTCCAACCATTCTTTTTTTTTTTTTTTTAATATATGCATGTTTAAATTGTTTACTCTGTGGTGATTAACATAATTCACCCACGTAACTATGGGCGGAGGGGACGTGACACTTTAGTCAGACGGAATGTGATGACGCGGCTATTGGCGCGTCCTCACGCGTCCGTATTGAGGCCACACCGGGGCATTTATCTGACATGCAAGATGAACCCGTAATCAAGTTTCTGCATATTGTCTGCATATTGTTTGGGGTTTGGGGTATTATGCGATTGTGGGGCGGGTTTGCTTATTGAGTGGTAAAAAGGAGAACTGCTCACCGCCGTTGTCAGCTGTGAAATCCCTGCGGCTTCTACGAAGCGCTTGCCCGACTGGGGACAGCTATATGGTGTGGGGCGTGCGCGAGTGACGCCGTTGCGTCTCCGCAAAATCAATTATCTTTGTGGGAACATATACTTTGTAAGTAGTGGCGGGCATGCACGCGCAAATATTAACTAAGGTGTTGTAGTTTAATTAATTTAAGATATGTTTGTTTGGACCAGTTTTGATGCATATTTTGTTGATTTGATATGTAAACACCCCCGCCGATATTTGTGGGATTGGTATGTACCAATCTCGGGTCAGCTGATATAAGGGAGCCGTGTCAGTCCCGAGGGGGGGAGCTAGAAGGCAGAAGCTAGGCCATGTGCTCTCTGTATATGCTCTGAAAATGGAAATAAAAGTAATTTTTGCTGCACCACTGCCGTTTTGTGCTGATCCCAAGACCGCTCGACATTCTACCCCTTGACATTTGGTGGCAGTGGTGGGATCCAGTGGTCCGCTAGAGTCGGCACTCAAGCGCAGAATGTCCCAACGGACGCGGAAAGGCTCTGCTACGGCTCAGAGAGCAACCAACACCGTTGCAACGTCACACCCAGCCCAGGCCACATTCAGCCCCCCCAGAGGACCGAATATGCCGGATCGAGTCTGCAATAAGATCCTTCTTCCAGGCCCAAGCAAACCAGGGAGCAGCGACAGGTGCGGGAGGCGGAGCTACAGAATCAAGATAGCGATCACTAGAGCACCAGTTCCAACAACTGCAAACACTGGTGGGCACCGGAAGCCTGGATCGTCGGTCCCGAGAAGAAGAGGAAGTGGCACACCGCACGCCCGACTTTGCTCCGTTGCAAAATCCTCATCCGGGCTCTTCGCCGAGGACGTCACGTCGCGCCAGCAGCATACCCCGGCCGGACGTAAGGTCACGTTCATCCAGCCCTCTCTCGGATACTCCAAGGCCCTATTCTCCCTCCGGCGCCGTTCAGATGAGTGTCCACCCAAGATGACCCCATACGCGGAAGATGAGGACATTGAACATAATTTAACTACGTTTGAGAGGATTGCTCTCGCAAACCAGTGGCCAGTAGAAAGTTGGGCTCTATATCTTGTACCCCTGTTGTCAGGGAAGGCCCGTGCTGCTTATGTGGCAATGGACATAGCTGGGCACCAGAGACTATGCCAAGGTGAAACAAGCCATCTTGACAAAGTATGAAATTGAACCAGAGGTCTATCGTCACAGGTTCCGCTCCGTGGGCTTCCTGGAGGATGAGACGGCGAGGGAACTTCAATCAAGACTCACCGACCTCTACCAAAAGTGGATGTGCCCCGCGGAGAAGACTAAAGAGTAGATCGGAGATATAATAATTCTGGAGCAGTTTCTCCGTATACTGGGCCCGGAACTGAGTGTGGGTTAAAGAACATAACCCACAGTCCTCGAAGCAAGCCGCTGAACTGGCGGAGGCTTTCATCGCTGCCCGCCGACCCAGGAGAAAGGGTTACCAAGGCGGGACGAACAAGAGACAATGAACCGACGCAGCCAAGACGCCCAGCGGGACTTTGACCGGAAGCCGTCTGGTAAGTCTGCGGGGTGTTGCGTCGTGAGTTCAGGGGACTAAGTAGCCCCCAATAGTAAGCCCCAGCAGCCACACTCACTCAGCCCAGTAAGCCTAGGTATAAAAATAATCTGCCATAACTGTGGACAGCCTGGCCATATTCAAACCAGAGTGCCCTTTAGCGCCCACTAGAGATGCCAGATTATGTTACACCCCATGCAATGGTTTCTACTAAGGCAGCCCCCTAGCTCTAGGGATGCTATGGTGGCCCGTCAGAAATCGGGGGGAAGGTGTGGAAAGCCCTAATAGATTCAGGCAGTAGCCAGCCAGACATTTGTCCGAAGGGCATGTCTGGGTACAGAGGGGTTTAGTGGGGACTGGGGGAGCGTCAAGGTACGTTGTATACACGGTGACGAGAGTGGAGCACCAGACAGCTGACGTACAGGTGAAGATTGAAGTCCAGTCTTACTTGCTGAAGGTCGGCATGATGGATAACTATAGTCCTTACCCTGTGGTGCTAGGACAGGACTGCCTGTGTTGGCAGAGTTAGTGCAGCGTCACTTACCCCAAGCGAGCAGTTGTGTGGTAACTAGAGCTCAAACTAAGGCTAACGCCACGGATGCAGCTTCGTGGCAGGAGTTACCCTTTCCTGTAAGTTGCTCAGGGGGGAAGGATAGGAAACCCAAGTCAGTTAAGAGGAGGGAAAAAGTTTTAGGAACTCCAGTACAGGAGCAGCTACCCCTACCACCACTAGATGAGAGTGTGGTGGAGGTTACGGACTTTGGGCAGGTGCAGAGAGATGACGCCACATTGAGTGCCCACTTCAGGAGAGTGAGGAATGAAGAGGATGTTTCTAGGGCGGCAGTGTGTGGAAAAGAGTGCTTTGTGTTGAGAGAGGGAAGGCTGATGCGTGTAAGTGCTGAGGGAGAGCAACTGGTAGTTCCTAAGCTACTGCGTGCTAAGGTACTGAACCTAGCTCACAGTATTCCCTGGTCAGGCCACTTAGGGCAACAGAAAACCCTGGACAGGATTGCTACCCGGTTTTATTGGCCTGGTGTATACCAGGAGGTTGTAGCTTTTTGTAAATCCTACCCAACCTGTCAGCTCACTTCCCGGTCAAAAAGAGGCATGAAGGCACCCCTAATTAGCCTCCCCATCATCGATGTCCCCTTCACTAGGATTGCTATTGATGTTGTAGGCCCCCTTGATAGGAGTAGGGCTGGCCATAGATACATCTTGGTAATATGCGACTATGCTACTCACTATCCTGAGGCTTTCCCCTTGAGAAACACCAAGTCTAGACAGGTAGCGAATAGTCTAATGCAGCTATTTTCACGGGTGGGGATCCCTAGAGAGATCGTAACAGATCAGGGCACCAACTTCAACTCTGGGTTCATGAAGCAAGTGTACTCACTGTTAGGGATCAGGGGCATTAGAACTACGCCCTACCACCCTCAGACTGACGGAATGGTTGAGTGCTTCAACCAAACGCTCAAGGCAATGTTTGCGGAATTATGTGAGCGACACGGGAGATAATTGGGACCAGTGGCTGCCCTATCTTCTCTTTGCCTACAGAGAACTCCCGCAAGCGTCCACCGGCTACTCTCCCTTCGAGCTGCTCTACGGACGTCAGGTGAGGGGACCCCTGGATATCCTGAGAGAGGCCTGGATGGGAGAGAGTCCTCAGCCACCGACCAACATCGTGGACTACGTACTCAAAATGAGAGACAAGTTGGAGGAGCTGAGCAGTCTGGCCCACGACAACCTGGCGCAGGCCCAGGCGAGCCAAAAGACCTGGTACGACAGGACCGCCCGCAGTCGTACCTTCAACCCAGGCCAAAAGGTGCTCCTACTGCTGCCTTCTTCAGAGAGCAGCCTGCTCGCTAAGTGGCAGGGTCCCTTTGAAGTGCTGCGCAAGATGGGCCCGGTGACCTATGAGGTCGCCATGCCGGATCGACAGAAGCCGAAGCAGGTATTCCACATTAACCTGCTCAAGGAGTGGATATCCAGACCGGGAGCCACCAGCGACCTGATGTGGGCCCGTAGAGTGGACGAGGAGGAGGAACTGAAGGAGCAGTACTTCCCCACCGCCGGAGGCGAGGCCTTACGTCCCTCTGTGGAGCACCTTTCCAACCGGCGCCAGAGGGAGCTCCTGCAGGTTGTCCCTGGGGGTCTGTTCCGGGAGGAGCCCGGACAGACGACATTGATACACCACAGCATTAAGCTGACGTCTCCAGGGCCAATCCGCCAGACTTCACTGAGGGCCCCTGCAAGGCTGATTCCTGCATTAAAGCAGGAGGTCCAGTCAATGGTGGAGATTGGCGTTATTGTGCCATCACGAAGCGAATGGTGCAGCCCCGTCGTGCTCGTCCCAAAGAAGGACGGGGGGCTGCGCTTCTGTGTGGATTTCAGGAAGCTCAAAGCCATCTCTGCCTTCAACCCTTATCCTATGCCGAGGGTGGATGAGTTGGTGGAACGGCTCGGCAAGGCACAGTATCTTAGCACACTGGATATGTGCAAAGGTTACTGGCAGGTGCCGCTAACGCCTGAGGCCCAGGAGCTGACGCGCCTCTTCCAGGGCTCCACAACCGAACCAGGGCTAATTCACAACTTCACCACCATGCCGCGTCTCGGGTTACATGGAAGCGGCGGCTCGAGGCGACTTCCAGCGCATGATGGACCAGGTGCCTAGAGGCGGGGCTGACAAGGCTTACCGCCGCTGCCTACATCGATGATGTGATCATCCACAGCTCATCATGGGATGAACATTTGACCCACTTGGCTGATGTGTTCCAGAGGATCAAGACTGCCGAGCTGGTGGTCAATGCCAACAAGTGCCAGCTGGCCAGACCTGAAGTTTGCTACCTGGGGTATGTTCATGGAGGCGGTAACATTAAACCTCAGGTGAACAAGGTCGAGGCCGTCCAAGGCTGCCCGCCACCCACAACCAAGAAGGGAGTGCGTTCCTTCCTGGGCTTGGTGGGGTGGTACCGGCGGTTCATACCCAACTTTTCTGCTAGGGCTGCGGTGCTGACCAACCTCACTCGCAAATCAAGCACCAATAAGCCTGGTTTGGACAGAGAGGAGTGCGAACAGCTATTCAGGACCTGAAGAGCAGACCTGTGTCACAGTCCAGTTTTGGCAGCGCCCCAACTTTGACCTACCCCTTCATTTGTCCAGACGGAGGCCTCAGGACTGGGCTGGGCCGTTTTGTTGCAGGGGGAAGGAGACCAGTGGAGGGCCGTCCTACACTCAATCGCAAACTCTTCCCCAGAGAGACCAGTATTCACGTAGAGAAGGAGTGTCTGGCATTCAAGTTGGGCACTGGACCACTCTGAGTACTTACTTGATGGGGGAAAGAGTTTGTGCTTAGAGATTGGACCACCGGCCACTGCCAATGGAGCCATCGCATGAGGGGACAGTACGCCCGGATTACCGGTGTATCTTGTCACTGCAGCGTATAAGTCCACTGTTCCAGACAAGCTTGGCAAAGATAATGTGAGCTGCCGACTTCTTGTCCCGCCTCTACGAGGAGGTCAAGTTAAGTAGGGGGGTGTCGTATGACGCGGATCATTGCGCGTCCTCATGACGGTCCGTTTATTGAGGCCGCACCGGAGCAATTTATCTGACATGGAAGATGAACCCGTAATCAAGTTTCTTGCATATTGTCTTGCATATTGTTTGGGGGGTATTATGCCGATTGTGGGGTGGGTTTGCTTATGAGTGGTAAAAAGTGAACTGCTCACCGCCTGGTTGTCAGTGTGCGATCCCTGCGGGCTTCTTTAGGTAAGCGTCGCCCGACTGGGGACAGCTACTTATGGCGGGGCGTGCAGCGAGTAGTGACCCATTGCATCTCCGCAAAATTCAATTATCTTTGCTGGGGAACATATACTTTGTAATAAGTGGCGAGGCTGATGCAGGGTCGCAAATATTAATAAGGTGTTGTAGTTTTTTTCATTAAGATAGTTTGTTTGACCAGTTTTGATGCATATTTGTGATTTGATATGTAAACACCCCCGCCAATTGAGGGATTGGTATGTACAATCTCGGGTCAAGCTGATATAAGGGAGCCGTGTCAAAGTCCGGGGGGGAGCTAGAAGCAGAAGCTAGGGCCATGTGCTCTCGTATATTCTCTTGAAAATGGAAATAAAAGTTAATTTTTTGCTGCTGCACCACCTGCCTTTTTGGCTGATCCTTAAGACCGCTCGACATTCTTACTCCCTGACACGGAACGACCGTTCTCAGTTCGCGTTCCTTACTTGGCTTTCCAAACGGCTGGTTTAAGTGTGTTTAATAAAAATCTACATTCTGGAATTTACTCCGTCTCCGTAACTCCGTCTTCCGGCACTTACATGGTGAACCGACTAGTCTCGCAGGTTTCAACGGGACCAAAAACAAACATGAGCGTGAATAACGCTTTTATCAAGTTTGCCTCCGGCGGAGGTCTGGGAGTTTTTCCCGCCACGGTGTGGTTCTGCGAGCATGGAGTCGTCGGTTTTGCTATTCGTGATGTCACAGACGACACCGCACGCTGTTACCCAGGTCGTGTTGGCACTGGCGTTGAGGATCCCAAGGCGTACCGGGCGGCGATGTTTCTTAGCAATATCCCAGGCCAGGGCAAATACCACAGACCTCCAAAGCCTTTCCTGCTTGAACATTTTGGCAGCTGTCACAGTCAGAGGGGCCCCTAACGGTTGGTTCGCTATCGAGGCCTCAGGACAGCATACCCTCCGAGCATATGGCGCATGATTGAGCTCAACCTGCTGGGAACGGGAGGAGCCTTAACTTCCTCTTCATGGAGCTGTTCCCTTCAACCTATGGGCAGGGAGGAGCCTAACTTCCTCTTCATTGAAGCTGTTCTTCCATACCCTATCGGGATACAGGAGGAGCCTAACTTCCTCTTCATGGAGCTGTTACTTTCCATACCTATGCACGCACAGGTCCGGTCGCTCCCTGAGCCGCCGAGTCAGACCCATATAACCGAAGGGACGGGTTTGTTGCCTGAAAGCGACGCGTTTCTCTTGCGGTTGGCAGCTCAGACATGAGCTACTGATGCCAACGTTCTACCACAGGCCAACCTCGACCGCTGGTCCCGGTAGAACTGGCGCCGCCCGCTTTTGGAGCGCGCTTAAATGGCCTTTCCCACCCCGGCAGGAAGACGTTGGTAAAATTGGCTGTTCCAGAAGTTTGTTGTGGCAAGGCTTAGAAGGGACGTTCAGTGCTTGGGTTTCAGCTCATGCGTTGACTGTCAACGGTCCAAAGTGCAGCCGGATATTTAGGGCCCTTTGGAGAGTTTACTTTTCCGAGAGGAGTTCAACAAAGCTCAACGTCGACCTGGTGGGACCGCTCTCTCCCCACGGTTTACCTACCTCTTCATCGTGTCGACAGGCCGACGCCGCTGGCCTGAAGCTGCGTTCCCCCTCTCCTCGACTATAACGGGCTTTGCAAAACGTCTTTCCACCTTCCATGAAGGCTGCCGGTACGAGCCAGCATTAAAGGACGGCGACTGGGTCGATAGGTGCCATGGTAATGACGGCAAAGGTGGCGGCCTCCTGAGGGAGGGACCTGCAGCTCCTCATCGCGGAGTTCTACAGCAGGCCTTACCCGTGGCTGAGTGTTTTCATGTCGCCACGACGACCCACCGTGGTCCCCTACGCCCGTTCCTTACCGATGGCCCGTTCAGGTTTTACTCCACTGCAACAGATGCCTGGTGGTAGACGTCGGGGTAGACCTGAGGAGCGTTTCCTTGGATAGGGTAGTCGGCTAACGTGAATGTGTTCCAGACCGTGGAGGTTGGCGCAAACCCCCCGTCGGGCCATCGCCTGCGCCGCGCCCCGCCTGCGCCACGCCCCCGCCTGCGCCGCGCCCCCCCCCCCCGCCTGCGCCGCGCCCCCGTGCCTACGCCGTGCCCCCCGTCCTAAACATAATAAAAAAACACACAGACATATGAACGAATAATATGAACAATAACCTAAGAGAACAACCGAAATAGAACACATGAAAAATAATATAGAGAAAAGAAATTGGTGGACGGCACCGGACTAGCCTGGCTGCTTCCTCCGCCTCGACCCCTGTCATGCGCACGTGCCGGTCGGGTCGTTCGGCCTCCCTCCCGTCTGCCAAGGCACTTTGATACGGAGTGATTCTGGGTGGTGCTTGTGTCGTGATTAACATAATTACCCACGGAACTAATGGGTGGGATGGGGACGTGTTTACCACGATCTAACGAAAAACCTCCTTCAGTTCAGTCCTCATTGGCTTTCTGACGTGCTTGTTAAGTATTACTTCCGCCTCCGACCTCCCGTTCTCTCCGGCACTCAAGTTAATTTTAACTTTTGAACTCTGTTCAAATCTTGTAGTGTTTGTGGATTAAAGGTGGCTTATTCTTCCAATCATGAGCCAAAGTGCGTCCTATATGATATTTTTATAATATTATTATCTGCTCAAGAGTAAAATCAAGAAAGTATTCAGTAAGATATCCCGGTATTGTCAGCGTTAGCTTAAAGCTGTGGTATCGCGTATAGGAATCGGAAGCCGGAAAAAAGTCGGGGACATCCCTGTACACAGATATCATAATGAATAGCAAGACTCCAAAGAGTCCAACCGGTACAAGCCTTATCCTTTTCTGTGACCTCACTCTGTTTTACCTTTCCTAGTTTGAGTGGGCGCTGTTCGGCGACGCGCCTACCTGTGCGTCGATGGTGGGAGCGGGGGGCTGTGGCTCCAGTCTCAAGGCTCCTGATGCTGCCGCATCGTTGTTAGCTTGGAGCTCAGCTCATTGAGGATGCTCCCTTCACCAGAGAGCGGAGAGTAACGGACGGCGGTCCCTCCAGGAAATTGCGCCAACGCTGGAGCCCCCCCCGGGGCGTTCCGGCTCCCCTGGCTCCGCCTCCCCCCAAGCCCGTGTCCGGGCTTCCATGGGTCGGCGTCCAAGGCAGCGCGGCCAGGCTTAGCCGAATGCCCTCCCCATTTTGTTTCGGATCAGCTGCGTTTCCTCTCCTCCGATGCAATATCCTCCGCTCCTCAAGTCCTCCCTTCAGTTCTCTCAATGTGCACTTGGCTGCATTGGCCGGTGTGGGCGAGGGGAGCGAGGTGGGCGCTGCCCTGGCGGCGTTTAGCCGCCACAGGGGGCGCCTTCCCCGGCTCTTTTGTACTGACTCCTCTTTGGAGGACAACTGGTTTGCCGCTCTCGTTCGTTCTTCGATAGCGATGTGGTCATTGGGTAAGATGTAGGGTCCTGGTACTCGCCGGCCTTGGCCCCACCCCTCTTCCTCCCCCAGCCTCTCCAGGTCTGCTCGCTGTGGCCTCCAGCTCCTCGCATGCCCGAGTCACCCACCGCGTTCTGCCAGCCGCCCCCCCCATCCCACACGGGGGCCACTGGGGCCTCCCCGGGTTGTACCCCCCGGGGGGGGAACCGTGTAGTCAGAGGAGGATATGGGCGAAGGTGGAGGGCCCACTTGGGTCATGCGGGGCGGGGTGTTGGTCATTAGGGCGGGGGCGTTGCGTCATGGGGCGGGGCGGTTGGTGGTATGGGTGGGGGTCAGGGGTGGGGGCGGCCCCGGCGTTCGGTCATGGGGCTGGGCAAGAGAGGCGCTGCCCCTGTCCGTGACATGCTGCCGGGGGAGTGGCTGCGCCGCGGGGCGGAGTGGGGCGCTGTTACGTGGGGCTGGTCTGCTGTGGGGATAGGGCTGGGGCCGCTGGAGCGAGGACGGCGGGCACGTGTTCGCGGTGTTGAGGCCGAGGTTGGATGCGGCGTGGGCGGAGGAGGAGACGGCGCGACTGGTGAGTTGCGCCCCTCACTGTCGTACGAGGTTCAGGCTGGAGGCGGCCGGTCCCGGCTGGACGAGGAGCTTCTGCGGGGTGGGGCCCGGACCCCCTGTGGACGACCATGGAAGAGGGACAAGTGGGGGGCGCGGCGCGGGTGGGGCGACGCGCATTATGGTTGGCTTGATCTCGGGGAAGCTGCTCGCTGTTGGCTGTGAGTGTGCTGTTGGGTTCTGTTGGGGGTGGTGGTGCTGTTGGTTCTGCGTTTTAGTGTTGGGGGTTCTGTTGGGAGCGTCGGTGGTGTGCTTGTTTGTTGTTGTGGTCGGTGGTGTTGGGGTTCGGTTGGGGTGTGCTTGGGGGTTCTGTTGGGGTGGTGTTTGGTGTTGGTTCTGGTGGTGGTGTTGGGGTTTCTGTTGAGTGTGGTGTTGGTTTCGGTGGTGGCTGTTGGGGGTTCTGTCTTGGGTGCGTGTTGGTTCTGGTGGTTGCTGTTGGGGTTCGTTGAGCGACGTGGTGTTGGTGTTGGTTCTGTGGTGTGTTGGGGTGGTCTGGTGGTGTTGGTTCTGTGGGTGCTGTTGGCGTGCTGTTGGGGTTCTGTTGCGGTCTCTGTTGGTGTTGTCTGTTGGGGGTTCTGGTTGGGGGTGCTAGTTGTGGTTTGGTTCTTCGGTGGTGCTGTTGAGGGGTTCTGTTGGGGTTCTGGGTTGGGGGTTCTGTTTGTGTGTTGGC
>OLKM01000411.1:68431-75931 GCA_900291075.1 Melanogrammus aeglefinus | reverse complement strand
CTCTCTCTCTCTCTCTCTCTCTCTCTCTCTCTCTCTCTCTCTCGCTCGCTCGCTCGCTCGCTCTCTGTCTATCTCTCTCCATTCATTCCCTCTGGCTCTCTCTCGCTCCGTTTACTCTGCTGTTTTCTGATGTTTGACATGTGCGTGGCCGCCGCTTTGTCATCTCTTTCACAGGCCGCCATTCCCTTTCCCTTTGCTCCCTCCTACGCGCTTCCACTGCTTTTTTGGGTTTTCCGCTGCTTTCACCCATTTTTTTCATCTATCAACCCCCTCTTCCTCGGTCAATCCCTCCTCTCTCTTTTGTCATTTTCCATTTTGTTTTCCTTCTACTCTGAAAGCACTCTCCATCACTTATTCTGCGGTCCACTTGCATCACTTTATCACTTTGCTGCTGTTTAATCCATTCACTCGTTAACTCATTAACTATCTCTTTTTGTTCGGACGTCGTTTCTCCCTCAGCTTCGACATCGGCTGATTGATAATGGTGGGATTTTCGTGCAATATCCGTGTGTGCCATGCCTTGGTTTTCTCTGTGTCTGTCTTTTTAATATACTGATACTTTGTTCAATTTCACATGCATGGACACACAAACACCCATGCAAACACAGACGCACAGACACACATGCACAAACACACACACACAAACACACACATACACACAAACACACACACACACACACACACATACACATACATACACATAGAAACAGAAACACATACACACACACACACACACACACACACACACACACACACACACACACACACACACACACACACACACACACACACACACACACACACACACACACACACACACACACACACACACATCTTTGGGGTCAGTAGGGTGGACCTTGACATAAACAGGGATGACAACACTGAGGTGTCCACTGTGCTGTCTGCTGCTCTGTCAACAAGTCTGCATACCAGACAGATGGTCTCTATATGTCTCTGTCTCTGTCTCTGTCTCTGTCTCTGTCTCTGTCTCTGTCTCTCTCTCTCTCTCTCTCTCTCTCTCTCTCTCTCTCTCTCTCTCTCTCTCTCTCTCTCTCTCTCTCTCTCTCTCTCTCTCTCTCTCTCTCTCTCTCTCTCTCTCTCTCTCTCTCTCTCTCTCTCTCTCTCTCTCTCTCTCTCTCTCTCTCTCTCTCTCTCTCTCTCTCTCTCTCTCTCTCATTCACACACACACAAAAACGCACACAAACACACACTCTGCGTCTCTCCCCTGGCATCTCTGTCTCTCTCTCCGGCTGTTCTGAACCCACTGACTATTTTCTCGAAGTCAAGCAGGTGTTCTCAATGTCTTTCTGAATTTCATTGTTTATTTAGAGGTTATTTATCTTGGAAGCGGAATTCAAAAGGCTCTCCAAAATAAAGTTTTGAAATGGAAGGAGGGAGGAGGGAGGCAGGGAGGGAGGGACGGAGAGCGATGTAGGGAGGGAGGGAGGGAGGAGGGAGGGAGGAGGGAGGAGGGAGGGAGGGAGGGAGGGAGGGAGGGAGGGAGGGAGGGAGGTGAGGGTGCAGAGAGAGAAAGAGAAAGAGAGAAATAACAGAAGATGACCGTAGGGAGGATGGGAGGGACTGAGGGAGTGTTGGAGAGAAATAAAAGTGCAAGAAAGAAATATAAGCGACAGAAAATGATACATTGGAAATGACAAAAGATGAACAAAGAAGAGAGAGGCACAATAAACGAAGCAACATAAGAGCAAACTGGGAAATGGTACAAGAAGAGTACAAAGAGATGAATGATCGAACGAAAAGTGAGGAAAACGCCCAGCATTCCATGTAGCCATGGTGACACAACACCCTGCTCTGCCAAGCGATCCCCCCCCCCCCTCATTCCTGTCCCTTTGGCAGTTGGGCAACATGGACAAATGGAACCCATCAACTCTCTGGCTATACACACACACAAAATAAATCTCTACCTAAGCACTTGTGTGAAATAAGTGTTACTAATTTGTTGAACCAGTAGAACGCTGGTGTGTGTGTGTGTGTGTGTGTGTGTGTGTGTGTGTGTGTGTGTGTGTGTGTGTGTGTGTGTGTGTGTGTGTGTGTGTGTGTGTGTGTGTGTGTGTGTGTGTGTGTGTGTGTGTGTGTGTGTGTGTGTGTGTTTTCAAGGAGCTGATGAGTGACAAGAAGAGGAAAAGAGGCGAGAGGAAGAGCTTAGAGGAAAGGAGGAGACGAGAGAAAAGGAGAGCAGAAGAGGAGAGGAGAGATAGGAGCTGACTCCTCTGTGAGATAAATGAAATTAAAGATGAAGACGACGTAGAGAACTAGCTGTTTCCCATTTACCTGGACTACTTCCTGCTAAACGACTCCTACTAATTGAATGGAATGAGATAAACGTCTCTTCCTGTTTCAGATTGACCCCTGGAGATCTCAGGGTAATCCAAACGGCCCCTGGGGCTAGAGCGGGTGTGTGTGTTTGGGTCTCTGTGTGTGTGTGTGTGTGTGTGTGTGTGTGTGTGTGTGTG
Organism: Melanogrammus aeglefinus; assembly: GCA_900291075.1. Taxonomy (NCBI): domain Eukaryota; kingdom Metazoa; phylum Chordata; class Actinopteri; order Gadiformes; family Gadidae; genus Melanogrammus; species Melanogrammus aeglefinus. The sequence continues at coordinate 73,457 of OLKM01000411.1, read as the reverse complement.
TGTGTGTGTGTGTGTGTGTGTGTGTGTGTGTGTGTGTGTGTGTGTGGCTGGCGAGTGTGTTGTGTGTGTGTGTTGTGTGTGTGGTGTGTGTGGTGTGTGTGTGTGTTGTGTCGTGTGTGTGCTGTGTGGCGTGTCGTGTGCGGTGGCGTGCGAGTCGTGGGTGGGCGTGTGTGTTGTAGGCCCCGAGCTAAACTCATTCCTAGATGCATAAACACATAGCTGAGTGTGTAACCGTTGAAGCAGACAGATACTTTCATTTGACATGTATATTTGGTATTTGAAACAAGGCTGCCAGGGAGACGAAGAGAGGAGAGTTCATGAGAGGAGAGAGCATGAGGGGAGAGGAGAGGAGGAGGTGAAATGGGAGTGTAGAGGAGAGGGGAGGACAGGAGGTTAATATGTAAAACAGGGGGGTAATTAGGGGTAATTATAAGGTCAGTGCAGAGGTCCTGTCGGCAGGAAGATAGGAGAGACCAAGCTGGCCAGAGAGAACCAAATTTTACCACATTCTGCTGGTTTTGAGGCTCCATTATCAGGTTTTAGAGGACAGGTTAGTTTACAGATTGTTCACCCTATGAGTACCGGTCCCTAACAAGAGCTTAGTCTGCAAAATATTCAAATTTGATTACATTTTGTTTCCCCAGATTCTTATTATTTTTTGATCATGTACTTGTTCATTTATTTATGTGTGAACTGCTGGAGTGTTTCTCTGAACCTCTTCAAAAATAGTCTCGAACTCCTTCAAGAACACGTCAACGCTTCTCTCCTTGCCCCTCGACACAACGCAATCTAAATGTCACCAAGTTTGTATTATTATTCATTTAAATTGAGTGATTTTGGATATTTTTTGGACTTTCGTTCCCTTCCTCAGAACTTCTGATTTTCATTTCTTCATTTCTCATTTCTGTCTTCACTCCGACTTAAGCTTTAAGTCACCAGATGGGAAAGGATATCTAGGGTGGTTTCTGTCGGGAACGGCGGAATGACCAAGAGGAAATCCTGCATGATATCTCCTCACTGATGATGATAACAGACCCTTGCTTGCTCCCTCTGCCTATAGGCCTACCACAGGTCATACAATGAGTCACAGCCCATTCCGCTACACTGCTTCGCCAAAACGGCTCCTTTTCCTCTGTGTGTATTATCTACCCGACAGACGCCTATCCTGGTTGTTCAACCGTGTGATTGTTGAAAACGAAGGCGACATACGAAGAACAATTGGCTCCGCTGCGTCATGCGTCAAGAGCGAGGGGTACAGTGTGCGTGTGCGTGTGTGTGTGTGTGTGTGTGTGTGTGTGTGTGTGTGTGTGTGTGTGTGTGTGTGCGTGTGTGCGTGTGTGCGTGCGTGCTGTGTGTGTGTGTGTGTGTGTGTGTGTGCGTGTGTGTGTCGTGTGTGTGTGTGTGTGTGTGTGTGTGTGTGCGTGCGTGCCTGCGTGCGTGCGTGCGTGTGTGTGTTTGTGTGTGTGTTTGCGTGCGTGTTTGCGTGCGTGCGCTCGCGTGTGCACGTGCGAAAGTACGCTACCTATCGAATGAGAAATGAGAGGGAGATACTTAAGGAGACATTGAGCTGGCGAAAGTGATGGAAAAGAAAAGTGTGTGAGAGAGAGAGCGAGAGAGACTAACTACTAGATTAACCCTTAAGACTATAGTATTTTACCCTAAAGTATTTTATTTCATGTCAATTATCCCCCGTGTGTGTGTGTGTGTGCTGGGTAGTGGAGCTCCCGCCTCCGCTGCCGTTCCTCATCAGCTTTTACAAGGAGCCAGAACACGGTCAGTGCCGTCCGGGTCCGACCGCAACAAGCGCAACCGTTGCCAACAACCCCTCGAGGTGACTAACCCTGCACGGGGAAGGTGCGCAAAGCTGGGAACAAGCAAATAAACCAATGCGTAAATCCTCCAACGATATAGCCACCGATACGCACGGATTCGTGGAACACTTTGGAGAATAGAAATAACTGGTAAAGTCTGAGAAAGAAGAAGCAATCAATTGAAGGGTTATCTTGCTATCCAGGGGACCATCGGCATATGAAGTATACTGTTGAATTGTATTGTCATTCTCTTAATAAAATCGATCAGCTCTGCCACCTGTGTGTGCGTTGTCAAACACGCACACAAAATCTGACCACGAGTTTTGCCTAAGTGTGTCACTGTCCTTTGAATGGGTTCAAACCCAGTTTGCGTTTACCTAAATCGGCATCAAGAGAAGGAAAGAACATAACGGTGCATTTAATAGGTTCATTTTATTACCTTTGAAGGACAGCCTAAGTCGGGGGACGTTTAATTTGGTGGCGGAGACCGTGGCCACGAGCAGCGCCGCGAGAAGCACTCTGAAGAAAGGTGTAAATCCTGTCATCCTGGCAAATCAAACACTTTTTGGCTGATTATAAAAGTGTATATTCCCTGAAGGTTAAAAAAAAAACACCACACGCGGTAAAATCTTGAGGACGAGGCACCTTGCCTCCACGGACTGAGGGAGTGCGCGCTGTGTGCTTGATGCGCGGTGTGCGGTGTTCCGAGGTCGAGCCGTGGAGTTATGAGCTGCTCGCGGCTCTGCTTCCCGCTGCTGCTCAACACCAAGCAGTAGTTACTGCTGATGGGAGAGAGAGAGAGAGAGAGAGAGAGAGAGAGAGAGAGAGAGAGAGAGAGAGAGAGAGGAGAGAGAGAGGGGAGAGAGAGAGAGAGAGAGAGAGAGAGAGAGAGAGAGAGAGAGAGAGAGAGAGAGAGAGAGAGAGGGGAGGGGGGGGAGAGGAGAGAGAGAGAGAGAGAGAGAGAGAGAGAGAGAGAGAGAGAGAGAGAGAGAGAGAGAGAGAGAGAGAGAGAGAGAGAGAGAGAGAGAGAGAGAAGGGAGAGAGAGAGAGAGGAGAGAGAGAGAGAGAGAGAGAGAGAGAGAGAGAGAGAGAGAGAGAGAGAGCGAGCGCAGATAGTTGGAGTTACACTGCCCCACCTTGACGAGAGAGGGGGGGGTGGGGAGAGATGGGGGTAAAGAGAGGGGGGACAAAGGTAAGCATGCCTAAAGAATTCGTAATAACAACAATAACAACAATTGCCGTTGATTTAAATTACACACACACAGAAAGTGCTAGGTTGTTTCTGTAACCACATTGCTGGGTTGATCGTGTCATAATTCTGGGTTTCACAAAGAGTCGATGTGATGCGCGGCTACCATTCCGTTCTTACTTTGAATTTCTGCATTAGGCAACCTGTATTTATCGTTTAGAAACCCAATTTTTTTGGGGCTCTATTTTATTCGTCCCAATTATGCAACATTAATGTGTACAGAACCCCTTAAATAAATCCCAGTTATTGATGAATGAAATGTAGGAAGTTACAGTCAAATAACTTGCTTGCGGTCGAGTTGTCAAACTGAACGCCATAAATGATCTTTTTTTGGAGTGATCTGATTTATGGGGTTTTCTTCAGATCATAATAGCTTGGGCTTTTTGAACCTGATTGGTTGGGGTTTTCAAGCGATCTGATTGGATGGAGTTTTCGAGGAGTCGGACTAGCTGTTTTTTTTTCGAGAGAGACCTGATTGGCTGGGGCATTCGAGCAATCTGATTGGCTGGGTTTTTTGAGAGACCTGATTGGCTGTAGTTCAGAAGTGTTCAGACTGGCTGGGGTTTTCAAGTGATATGATTGACTGGGGATTTGGAGCAATCAAATTGGCTGGGGTTCACAAGCGACCTAATTGGCCGGGGTTTTGGAGCGATCTCATTGGCTGGAGTTTTTGAGCAATCGGATTGGCTGGGGTTTTCAAGCGATTAGACTGGCTGAGATTTTCACATGTTTATGGATGAAAAAAAAATGCCCTATCCACCCTTTCCCAAAATTTTCATTGGCTAGTTAATCAAAGAATAATTTCGTAGGGAGCATGGGGTTGGTGAGATTATGTGAATTTCCGTACACCTTCTATTTTTTCAATACTATCATCGCTTTCCACCTTTGATGTTTCTCTTTTAGCGTGGCCTCTATCTCCAAGCTATGTTTCAAAATAATAATGAAACAGTTTGGTCCTTCTCTGTACTTGTTTTCACCCTCCCTCTTTCTTGTCTCTCTCTGCTCCCGTCCCGCTGACCTTCCTCCTCCTCCTTCCTCCTCCCTCCTCCTCCTCCTCCTCCTCCTCCTCTCCTCCTCCTCCTCCTCCTCCTCCTCCTCCTCCTCCTCCTCCTCCCACATCCCACACCGCTCTGGCGCTCGGGAGGTTTAATCAAGCCGAGGACGGCTCATCTCAACACCTCCATCCCCAGACTCCCATTCATCGAACCTGCGCGGAGGTCGCGGCGGGGCAGGGGAGGGTCATTCTCAACCTCAACACACCGGTGGGGTCGCAAAAATGTCTTTTGGAAGCATCGGGGATGTGTACCGGGAAAAAGCACTTCAGTGGCAGAAAGAATAGAGGTGAAGTGGGGGGGGGGGTTGGGGGATTTGGGGGGGGGGGGTGGGGAGTAGCTAACAAGTTCAACAGAAGGAATGTGTTAGACACTTGAGATAACAACAGCCACCATCGCTTTCGCAGAGGGCTGTTTGTATCCGAAAAAAGGTAGATACGGTATTCATTTTTAATACGTATATGCCATCACAAAGTGCAGACAGTGCACCCTGTCTGCACAAGGCTGGCACTCCAGATAGGACTGATGGACCTTAAGAGGCCACTGCGGTAACTTTGTTACGTTTAAAGCATTTACTGCCATGGGCCAGGAGGTTGTCTGAAATGGCTTTCCATTTCATCTCTGTTCACTGGAAAAAAAGAAAATCGACTGAGTAGAAAATAACTTTGTCTAGTCCATAGGAGAAATATACTATAGATTGCTGTCCTCTCTCTCTCTCTCTCTCTCTCTCTCTCTCTCTCTCTCTCTCTCTCTCTTCTCTCCTCTCCTCTCTCTCTCTCTCTCTCTCTCTCTCTCTCTCTCATAACTCTCTCGCCCTCTCTCTCTCTCTCTCTCTCTCTCTCTCTCTCTCCTCTCTCTCTCTCTCCTCTCTCTCTCTCTCTCTCTCTCTCTCTCTCCTCTCTCTCTCTCTCTCT
>OLKM01000411.1:20000-48168 GCA_900291075.1 Melanogrammus aeglefinus | reverse complement strand
TCCGCTGGCTGGCTGGCTGGCTGGCCGGCTGTCTTCCTCATCAGATCCGTGTCATCGCTGGCCGCGGGGCTCTAAGCGTATCTCCAGCAGCTCTGCAGTGGAAGCTGCCCGGTGGCAACGAGACAGAACGAGGCGTCGCTTAAGGCCCTGACCCTCTCTCTCTTCATTTATTTATTTAATTTTCTGCCCTCCTTTTTTTTTCTCTCCCTTTTTATTGGTTTTTACCGGCCTCTCGGACACTGCTTCTATTTAAAGAGCTCTCTCTCTCGCTCTCTCTCTCTCTCTCTCTCTCTCTCTCGCTCTCTCGTTCTCTCTCTCGTTCTCTCTCTCTCTCTCGTTCTCTCTCTCTCTCTCTCTCTCTCTCTCTCTCGTTCTCTCTCTCTCTCTCTCTCTCTCTTCTCTCCTATCTCGCTAATTCTCGCACTCCTACCAGGATAACATGTTTCCCAACTTTTGTGTCTTTTTCCCCCTTTTTATCTAGTCTCACCATTGCATGCCTGTCAAGCTCACTGTGTGTATCTTAATCACTGCTGAAAACGAAGTTTTGTTATCTAAGTACAAATAAACCCGTACTTGCCCTAGTACTTACGTAACATAAGTATGATGCTGGAAACGATTTGAAATGAAACCCATAAGCTCCAAACGCAGCAATCGACGGGCCTCTTCTTAGCATGATATATATTAATGATATACAGTTTATCGGCAAACTAAACAATTATGGCCTTCATAGAAGGGACATCCAGGAGGATGACTTCATCTCTGTCTCAGCCACCAGAGCATGACATACATGGTTTACGTTAGGCAGAGATAGATCTGAAGGAACCACTTCAATGTACCCATGGACCCTGACGCATGGACCCTAGTCTCTCCCTCTCCACCCGGAGATCAATCATCCTCCTACTTAACATCAGAAGTTCATTGTACATATGGGAAATTGTGAGTGTGTGTGTGTGTGTGGGCAACCCGGCACGATGAGCGAACCACCTCCTCCCGAAACAGGACAAAACTTTGCTGGGCAAAAGCCAAAAAGGTATGTTTAATCCAAAACAAACATAAAGTCTCTCAAAATACAAATAACGGAAAACCTGGGAAGACTCAACGGTCCCCTCCTTCGTGGGTGGAATCCCGTCACCCACGAGGCCCGGTCTCTCCATGCAGGAGCTCCAGGTGTGTGCGTGTGTGAGTGTGTGTGTGTGTGTGTGTGTGTGTGTGTGTGTGTGTGTGTGTGTGTGTGTGTGTGTGTGTGTGTGTGTGTGTGTGTGTGTGTGTGTGTGTGTGTGTGTGTGTGTGTGTGTGTGTGTGTGTGTGTGTGTCAATCACTATCTTATGTGGTTAATGATCGCCCAGTCATGTATATGCGTCCTTGACAGCAATCACAATGGTTTTATTTATTTGCCATATTTATGAAACATGTGCCAGTTTGTGGGTGTGTGTATGTGTATGTGTCAGGCTAATCATATAAACACACACAAACAAACACACACAAACGCACAACATACTGTATATACATTATCAGTGTTGCACTGAAAAACTCTTGTTAGTAATTTGATGTCTTAGTAAAGATCTTTGTGTCTGAGTGTGTGTTATCATGAATACAAGTTTATCTGTCTATATGTTTTCACGTGTGTGTGTGTGTGTGTGTGTGTGTGTGTGTGTGTGTGTGTGTGTGTGTGTGTGTGTGTGTGTGTGTGTGTGTGTGTGTGTGTGTGTGTGTGTGTGTGTGTGTGTGTGTGTGTGTGTGTGTGTGGTGTGTGTGTGTGTCTGTGTGTGTGTTGTCTGTCTGTGTGTCTGTGTGTGTGTGGGGGGGAGGGGGCATGCTGTGAGTTTGATACTTCGCCATTCACAATACAATTTGTCACTCAGCAGGGAAGAGAACAGTCAATACACACACACACACACACACACACACACACACACACACACACACACACACACACACACACACACACACACACACACACACACACACACACGCAGTTCTATCTCCTGTAGAGAAACAGTCGTGATAGCTTCCAAACCATACCCTGCAGCTCTGTCTGGTTCTGTGCATGAAAAGTTTGTAAAAAAAAGTAAACCAGACCTGCACACTCAACATACATTCGTTATGTACGAACACACACATGCAAGGCAATGTTTGGGCCAAATCAATGATTCGGCCTGCCTGTTAGTGTGCATGTTGGGAATGAGGTATGACTCACATATTTCAATATTAATGCATTGCAACGGTTCAACAGTTCAACCGACCTACGTTGATTCAGATTGAGGCTTTGGTAAATGTAAACCACGAATAATGATGTAAACCGTTGTCAGACCGAAAGAAAGGTCTGAAAGTCCCAAAAGAAAGTCAAGCAGGTGAGAACAACTGCGTTCCGTCAACCTGCTCAGACCAACTCACTGAAGTCAACAGCATCAGGGTGAGAAAGTTATATTTTTAAGGGATTTTGTTGAGAAGAGAGATCCTCTTCTGCCATCATGCTGTCATCCAGGACTCATGCATGTTCTGGTTTAGTCTTTTTGTTCACACAGGAAAAATATTATTTTTTCTTTATACTTTCATATAATTCAATCCAAAAGTTACAGGAGAAAAGTCTTTGTACAATTTGGTTATTTTAATAGTTTATTTTTATTGTCGATACTTCTAAACCTCTGAATATTTGTCTCATATTTCCAAAGTCAAAAACGCCATCTTTCCCTCAACAAATTTCCCTTCACATTATTACACATTTCAGGCCCAGTGGAGTGGTCTTGAGATTGCCCACAGTAAGGACCCCTCTCGTGAAGCCCAACATGGGCTCTTCATGACTGTTTGGTGGTAGCAGCAGTTAGCCCCAGTGTATTGTGTGGGTATTGCTGTTTCCAATTCAAAAGTCCCTGGTCTCGATGCGTGCAGATCCTTAGCGATAAAAATGAGGGTATAGAGTCCAGGGTTATACGAAACCAAAACAGATTTCAATGGATACGGATGAGGGAGAAAAGCCTCTTCCCGAGGGTATTTCATTCCAGTATCAGAGCATAATATCTTTTTTTCTTTTTCTCAGCTTGGAGACGTTGTGCAAGCACTACTGTGTCTGCGAACGCAATTTGCTCTATGCCTTGCTTCAGAAGTAGTATGTTTAAGAGCTCAAGTATGTTGGTTTTTTCCTTTAACCTCATTTCCAACTTTAAACATTGCTGCAGGAGGGATGGTAATCTCCCCTGGTGTTTATTTGAGAGGACCGGGATCAGCCCGTGAGGCCACTCAGTTCCACAACACTCCATCTGTACTTACATAGACAATTACGTCATTAATGAAATAATGATCGACATGCACCGATGACTTTCTCCTTTTAGATTGGGGATATTGTGTTTTATAAACATCTTATACATTCACTTGTGCAAATACCAGCCTGGACTGCACACACACACACACACAGACATTATTCCCAAACACACACATTTAATGAGTATAAACAAAGTCAAACTACACCATGAAGGATATATTGATTACCTGTGGATATGTACATTGCATCGCACTTGCATAAACACATTAAGCACCCTCCAGGTAAGCAAACCATTATGGGAAAAAAATGGTGGATTGTGGGATCATTTCCCACAGTTACAGAGCAACTGATTTGGTGTAAGCCCCCATTACATAAACCCTAGGCTTATAATCTCCTCTTACAGTTTTAATAAAGGCTTCTTTATACGCGTATAAGTGATTTTACAACCAATGTTCTGGACAAAAATGAACAATATGCCGTTGTTAAGTTACTGTAAGAGCATGAAGTCTCTGTCACAAAACAGAAAGAAGGAGAAAAGAGAGAGCGAGGAAGACATGAAGGACACATTGAAGAAATGGAAATAAAAAGAAAGACCAGGAGAGAGAGAGAGAGAGAGAGAGAGAGAGAGAGAGAGAGAGAGAGAGAGAGAGAGAGAGAGAGAGAGAGAGAGAGAGAGAGAGAGAGAGAGAGAGAGAGAGAGAGAGAGAGAGAGAGAGAGAGAGAGAGGGAGAGAGGGAGACAGTGAGAGACAGACAGAGGGGAGAGACAGACAGGGCAGTCTGTGAGTGAGATAGAGAGAGCAGGAGTTAACCCTGTCCAGTGATCCCCCGTTGGGGGGGGGGGGGGGCAACAGCAGGCCTGGCGACCCCCTGGAGCGCTGACCTTCCACGCTCCTCTCCTCCATTCCTCCCTCTGATCTGTTGCTCCGTCATCCATCTTCTCCTGCCATGGAAGAGGAGAAGAGTATAGAGCTGTGAAGCAGGAGGAGGGGAAGAGGGAAGCGAAAGAGAACCGAAGACAGGGGGGGGGGGGGGGGAGATTAACACAAGGTCCAGGCCGAGAAGTGAGTGGCACGCCAAAGGCCAGCCAGGGGTGGATTAGGTGTCTCAAGGACCGACATAAGAGAGGTGATTCAAATTTTCCCAGCGCACACCACACTCAAGACAAAGTAAAGATATCTCCTCAGTTACTAAATAAACAAATCCGATTGGGAACATATAGTGAATTGAAATACAACTGCTTCCTGAAAGCTTCTCTATAGCGCACACTGTTTATACTGTATATAATGGTGGTGATAATGACTGATGGGTCGCATGAAGAGTCCACTGGTGGTGCGATGACATCATCGAGGAGGTCAGGGGACTGGGGGGGAAGGTTGGGAAGAGAGGTTGGGGGGGTGGGGGGGTAATGTGGGTTGGAGTAATGATGGTCAGAGAGGGACATGAGAGTACAGGAATGAGAGACAGAGACTTAGAAACACACAAATCCCAGGAAGAAAGAGAGGAGGAGACGGAGAAGAGCGGCTGGGGGTGGGGGGGGGGAGAGGGGAGAGGAGGCGACAGGGGTCAGGGTGAGCGGGGTGAGGACAGGAGGTTTGGGGAGGAGGATGGGCGGGGGGGGGGTTGGCAGGTATATGGAGTAGCGTTGCTGCAGGTTTTTTTCCATTTTTACTTGGGAGGGATACAAGTGATTTATGTTGTTTAGACATGTGTGTGTCCACGGGCCAGAGGGTCCGGGTTAAACACTGGGAACCCAGGTCAGTGTAACGACTGGGGCGGGTCACAGATGATTCCCCTCATGACAGGCCTGGAATTTAATGTAGCGCTCCGGTGGAAGCCGGGTCGTTATCGCTGTCGAGGGGTTTAGCCACTGATTTGTGCACACGTGTGTCATGCCTGTGTCATACATGTGCTGCAGAATGCGTGTGTGGGTGATAACGTGAAGAGACGTGAAAGCATGAAAGAAAGAACGCGAGGAAGAGCCCAATAACGTCAAAACCTTAAGAAAGCAAGAAAAAGAAAATATAGCAATATATAAAGAAATAAAGCTGGTAGAAAAAAGGGAAGAAAGAAAGAAAGAAAAGAGGTCAGTCTGGAACCAATTACCCTTTACCTGAAGGCTACAGGCGACCCTCAACTGAGCGTGCTCTGTTTAGATATGTGTAATCAGCAGAACCTTGAGTGTGTGCGTGTGTGTGTGTGTGTGTGTGTGTGTGTGTGTGTGTGTGTGTGTGTGTGTGTGTGTGTGTGTGTGTGTGTGTGTGTGTGTGTGTGTGTGTGTGTGTGTGTGTGTGTGTGTGTGTGTGTGTGTGTGTGTGTCTCGTTTCGGGTGTTGAGAGTTTTTTGCTATGAATGTACAAACATAGAGGCTAATGTGACATCGCTACACCCTTATTTAATACAATCTGTGATACACACACACATACACTGTCTCTCATGCCCACACACGCACACAAACACACTCCCACACATACACACACAAAAACACACCCGACAAGGAATTACAATGTTATCACATTTGTAGCAGCTGCTGTAAACAATATACTCAGATAGACAACGCAGCACGCACACACACACTCTCACACACACACACACACACACACACACACACACACACACACACACACACACACACACGCTGTCTACACTACTGGACACCTGGGCCTTACTCTCAAGTACATTGCTTCATCTCAAGACATTTATATCATGTCTAATCACATTGGACATGACATTAAGTTCTGTGGACCGGTTCCCACTGGACAAACTGAACTCTGCAGCTTGTCCTTGGGATCACAGATGTTTCACGCACACAGTCAGTCGAGTGTCGACTTCCCCGTGACATTGTCTCTTGTACTTCCCAGTTCTTGTATTCCCTTATCTTGCCAAAATAACTCCCAAACAAATGATCTACACAATAATTCAATTATTCGGTTATCAAATGACAATATCCACTGCTTTTATTTTTAGGAAAAACGCGAAAGTATATATTACGTACAAAATAAAAACTATTCATACTAGTATGATATTTCATCTTTCAACCTTGATCTGGTCTGAGAACATGAGAATATGTCAACTCCCAGACAGGAGGTAGATTGGAAATGTATACAATAGTCACTCATTGAGCTATTCTTTGATAACTTTATTAAATAAGATATGTTATGATTGGTATGGGCTAATGGTCCTTTATGATTAATTACACAGGCCTGAATATATTATCTTACGATTATTTCTGCTGTAGATAATCATTTTTTTATAAATATTCTGCTTTTGTGTAATATTCTTGATCAATTTTCATTAACAATTCGTTTTCATTTGTCACAGACCTATGCATATATAATACACAATAATATAAATAGCAACATTAGATAGTAAGCGCAGCACTTGTTTTTTGCTTGAGGTGGTGAAATATTAAAAAGTATATTACATTAACTATGAGTGATGTGAAGAATTGTCACGCTTGCGTTTTTTTTTAAAGTTGTCCCTACTTCCGCCAGAGCAGTTTCCGTATCCTGCGCAGTTTGTTGTTACTGTTTAGTGTTTGTCAGCTGTTGTTGCTGCAATGGTACATCTACACAAGTAGGCGTAAAGATCGCTCTCAATCGTTGGTTTTTCACAAAATAGCCAAACAAAAAATGATTTACATTTGATGCTACATTTACATGGAAACGTGACGAAAATGGTGACAATAGGTTAGTCCGATTGTCCAGTAATGAATGAGTTGTAGCTAAATGCTAACCAAACATGTCAGATTGCGCTGTATTAAAATGCCATCCAGAGCTAGGAACATCCTTTCACTATTTACCCAAGGACCCCGTTCAGAAGCAGAAGTGGTTAGATTTCATTTATAAATACCGTGTCGATGTCGATGAAAACATAGAGGGAATACGTGTGTGTAGTGCCCATTTCAGCAATGACAGCTTCCAAAACCACATGCAGAAAGCGATGGGTTTTGCAAAGAAATTGATTTTGAAACACGATGCTATTCCAACCATCTATCCACATATCGCAGCAGTAAATGGCAGCCAAAATGTAAGTGTTATGTTATTGATGGGATAAATTCAAGTATTTAGCCTGTACTGCTGACTAAATCGGTGTAATAACAATGTACTAGCAACCCTTACATTCGCCTGTTACGTGTCCTCCTGTGTCTTTTCATTGTTGTGTGTGTGTGTGTGTGTGTGTGTGTGTGTGTGTGTGTGTGTGTGTGTGTGTGTGTGTGTGTGTGTGTGTGTGTGTGTGTGTGTGTGTGTGTGTGTGTGTGTGTGTGTGTGTGGCTGTGTGGGTGTGTGGGTGTTTGTGTGTGGCCTGTATGGATATATCATGACTATCATGATTGCATTTTATGCTGCACGTAAAGGATGTGTTTTCGACTTGATGAATCCATGCTACTTGAGGGCAATTGTAGTGTTATTAATGTATCCACGAAGAGGGCAAAACACAACATCAGATAAACTGAGGGCTGTCAGAAAACGAGAAATTAACAACTGAGCTGACCAGAATCTACATTAACTCAATCTCTGTATATTTGTACAGGGAGCTGCAGTTTCACTTGTCAATAAAACCGACGTGGCCTGTCAGTCTTACCCAGTATGTGCACGTGAGATCGGCCTCCAGTGCTTTTTACCGGCTAAGAGCGTACGCACAGTTGGGACCCAGTTGTCAGAGGGAACTTTAATGAACAGAAAAAGCCATGGTGGGTCTACCTATACTTGTATTATATGTATTTTTTTTAGGTCACAGCAGACCTTTGTATCAAAAGTGGCGTAAGTGAGGCTGAGAACAACCAAACCATGTCATCAATACTGGAGTAGCTCCAAATGTGTTAATGTTCACCAAAGCAGTTTACAAAACTATTCACCTGCTTATTTCACCAGCTTAAAAAATGATTTTTAAGATGCATCTAAATCAGGTAAAAAATAAATATAAGGCCACATTGTATATTTGTAGTTATTTTCTTTTAATTTGTCATCATTCCTTGTGTTTATTTAAATATCACAAAGTGCCTTGTATTGCTTTGTGCCAGTTGACATTAGTTTGCCTTGTGAACAGGTGGCCAAACCAGGCTGACCATAAAGGGAGTGGGCACGGAGCAACCTCTAGTACCGCATCATCATCGTTACCAAGAGGGGCCAGAGTACCTGAGTGACCCCGAAAGCTCCTCAGATCCCCCCAGTGACGCCACCTCGGAGGAGTCGGGCATCTCTGAGTATGTCTTCCAACCCTTCTAACTGTAAACCCATAGCGGGTCTGTGCTCTTTCCAATGTTTCTCCTGTTAGCTTTGGATGACAGTGTCTGATAAGTAGTGCTAAATAATAGTAAATAGTGATTTTATCCAGGCTTTATTGTATGTATGTCGCGGTAAGTCACAAGAAAAGTGTTGGCTGTTTCTTTCTACGAATAAATACTGCATCGTCACTTGACGTCAGCGGTAACAATCAGTAACAAAAATAGGAAATAACGTCATGGGATTTTAACCACAATCCAAAAGATAGACCCGTTGACGTGTCCCCTTTCCGGTTGCAGGTCGACCAGCGACGTCTCGAAGTACATCGTTTACGACAGCAGTTTGCTACGGCTGCTGGACCACTGCCCCACCTGCAGCCACAAATGTCAGGTGAACACGCGCGTCAGGGGCTCCTTCCTCTCCGTCCATCAGCAGTGCCGGCACTGTGAGTTCAGCATTCAGCACACCGAAGGACATCTGGACTGAGGTTTCAACAGGGGGGCCCGGCTGCCGTGGTGGCCTCCGGCTCAGTGTGTCATGCAGATGGGAGGTAGAGTTGGGAGTTTCGCCCTAACCTTGCAGTTACAGGTGGAGCTCGCCATGACTTTTGGGGATCGATTTTGGGACGATGATGGCAATAATAATGGTGATAAGTTATAGGGTTCAAGCTGTCAGGGTTTTATTTTGCGGGAGAGTTGATTGTTCGGGAGAACAGTACTGGAACCAACTGGACACAGAACTTCAGGTCATTGTGTTGCTTACCGTTTTTATTCTGTGTTTTTCCGACATAATAAGGGAGGTAAAATGGTGAGATCATGGGGGATGATCCAACACTTTAATCAGCTTCATCCTCGGCCATCGTTTTGTCCACCAATGCACTTGGTGCAGTAAGTTAACGTGGATACACGTGTGCTGCTTACTTTACCAGACAACCGCATAAACCGACGGCTCTCGTGTATCGTGTTAACCCATCATAGGTGACGTATACCGATTTGATGTCTTACTTGGCTATGATGTTTCCATATATTAACACATATGCATATATAGATTTTCCTAACATAAATAGCATATTTATGACAGAATACTACTGTTATCATCACTATACTATATCATACTTTTCCAAAGGTGAACCAGAAAGCTTGGTTTACGTCAGCAATTATCAGCATTAAACCCTTTTGGTGGCGGGAAGTAGCTTATTATCATAAGCTACGGGCTGTTCCGTTCTCATTATGACCAATGTGTTCCTATTGGTCCAGGGGGTGATCTGTAAGTGCACAGTAAGATCTTTAAGTTATTTTCTTCAAGTAAGTTCATTGTCTATGCGTTGACGCTCATATTGGTTTGATTTGGTGTCTGGATAGTTTGGGTAGCGTCTTGCTTTTCACCCTCCGGGTGTCTCCAGGGTTGAGGTTTACTGTAAACTGACAGCAGTGTCGTTAACAACGTTGTTCTGCCTTATAAAAGCTCTCTGGGGTCTTCACAAAGCGTTTCTTGTTCTCTTAAACACCTCTTTGGCAATTCACTGTCGGTGCACTTATCTATTTTTTTCCGATGTTGCTGGGTGTTTTCTCCTGATTGTAATAGGCCAGCTGCACTGATGCATGGTCTTTTCTTCGACCCACGGACACTCAGTGCCCGTGCAGTTTAAAGGATCACACCCACCTGCACAAGTCTGCGTTCTACTGGAGTTAATAGAGTTTTGAAATTGTTTTAGATTATTTTTTACTTGCTAAATTATTATTGTACCTTCGGTCCTCTAGGAGTTCACTGTGTTCCTCTACACTCTTAATGTCTTAAGATTGTTAGGAAAATGTCATCATATTGCTTTGTAGCTACTGGTGCTTGTTAAAAATAAAAGTATCTTAACATACGTTTCTAAATTGCTTTGGGTTATTTTTTTCTGGTAGTGAGATGTACACCTTTATTTCTGTGGGGGGAGTAAAATTATCCAAAACATCTTCTTGATTTATTGGGCTTTCTCCAAATGGTGAAAAAGGCTTTGTATTGTTTTAATAGGTTTGGAATTTCAGCAGGACACCTAAAAATATCAGGGAGATGTCTGTGGCTGTAAAACATATGACACCTTAATCTAATCACAGACCAGGCAAATATTGTCCAGTGTATTGGTTCCGCACACACTCGATTGTATGTGTGTCTTAGACGAGGAGTGCATGTGGTGATTAACTGACAGCACCAGTAGTATATCTGTTAACATCTTCCTCCTCTCCATTATCCTGCTTGTCTGCACACTCTCTGCGAATGTGTGTGTGTTTGTGTGTGTGGTAACCGTTTTCCATACAACTCACAGGCCTGCTTAGCCTCCATCGGCACAGACGCACAAACATGGGTGTTGGTGCGTCTGTGCCGATAGAAGCAAAGCAGTGGTCGATCGTAGATCATGTTTGCTCTTTGTTCTTGCCATGTGGGTCACATGACAAAGGAGCTACATGGGGAAAACACATGTCGCCACGGCGATAACCTTAAATGTACATTAATGTATATGGGGGTGGTAATGGACGGATTAAAGGAACAAAAACGACAGACGGGAAGGGAGGAGTGGCTGTCACCGAGCCATCTCCCAACGCTTCACCCAACAGAAGTAATGCAACACACTGAAAATATGTCTTCCTCAACTACCTTAACTGTAGATTATGTAATATTACTTCGTTTTTTATTATTTATAAATCAATATTTTTGTGGATATTGACATACTTTCAGGTCATGTTTACAGAAAGTATTTTTTGTAGGATGATTAACATTCTCTGGTCTTTATTTTATTTTTCTTGTTGCCTCTGGAGCAAGACACTTTGTGTGTGTCGTGTATTTTTACACGACACACACCTTATAGAATATAAAAAGCCGATTCCTAAGTCTTAACCTCCAGGGAAGCTTTGATTCATAATTGATCTTATGATGCAATCAGGTGTGAAATGAGGAGACCCCAGCCCTCACAGGATGTTAAGCCTCAACCAGCCTTTATCAACAGGGCAGTGAATCAACAGCACGCCTGTGCAGACACCCATAAGACGTTCTGGAGCTGTTTACCGTTACCTTGGTCATGGCTATGACCTCCACAAATAAGCTCTATCTTTAATGATCTCTGGCAGGATCACATTTCTCTTGTTTACCATCCGTGGATCTAGGAACACTTGTGATCAGGTATGGGAGAAGTTAACCAGCACCATGTGTTTTGATTACGGGGAACCTGATAATAGGAGGTATATGCATTTCAGTGAACAGACAGCCACACACACATGCACACACACACACACACCGGCATTTATCAAGGGCATAAAACATACAATCATTCTATGATGTATTTCTGTGTGTGTCCGTCTCCCGCTGTCTGTATTTTTTTTCTCTCTCCTTGTCAACTCTCATACTCATCACATTACTTCCAGTGGAGCGACCTTTCAACCCGTGCGCCATGGCAACGCCCTGCAGCCTTGCTCCCGAGGCCTGCGGGATCCTGGGAAGGTGAAGGCACGAGAGATGTGATTGGCTGATGAAAGAGGGGTGGAATCGCAGGGCACGAGCCGAGGAATCCCCGACGGATAAGATGACAGCAGGGAAACACACACACACACACACACACACACACACACACACACACACACACACACACACACACACACACACACACACACACACACACACACACACACACACACACACACACACACACACACACACACACACACACACCTGCGTGCATGCACATAGGCAAGCACACACATAGACCTGCATGCATGCACATAGACACACACACCCAAACACACCAGCATGAATGCACATAGAAACCCAAACACATTCCCAGGATTCCAACACAAGTGCACAAAACACACCACAACCTCCCCAACAATGCAATTTATTAATATCAACGCACAGTCACAAATAAACACAACGCTGTGAGATCTTGTTTTTGCCACACTTATCCCACTAATATTGGGAATATCTCTTGGGAATATCGAGTCTATGACCACAGGCCCAGAGACAGGAATTTCTTTAGTTTTGAGTATTAAATAACACGGCACTCTTCTTTTAAGGAAGAAGGCCCCTGGAGCTAACAAGGGTCCAGGTCAAGCCCTGACTTATAATTCATTTTCCAGAGACATCTGCTACCAACAAAGTGACAAACATGAGCGTCTAATACACTTTGTCTTGTTGGAGCTGCAGGCGATTTCTGTGGCGTTGTGAAAGTGATGCTTAGTGAACATTCTCGTCTACAACGCGGTCGCACGTGTCCAAGTTGATATTGCATAGAAGTTGATGGTTGAGATACCTGGAGGTATGTTTATGATTTACAGCAGCTCTGTTGATGGCCAATGCTTGTCAGTAGGCTATCCCTTTTGAAACGGCTTCAGTGTTCCTGGCGTCGCCTATTTAAGCCCCACAACTCAATAAATAAAAAAATAACAATAACAACTTGCAGTTAAGGATGAACAATTCATACAATATGCTCCCCTGTATTGTGAGTGACCACATTGATTGGGATCACGCTTGGCAACAGCTCAGGCCTCAGGCCTTTTCACGTCACGTGTTGGCCACGCCCACCCGGGCTTCAACAGGAGGGGATGGAGGAGGACAGAGCCCAGCGTGTCTTGACTGTCAAGGCAGCACAACGTGTCTTGACCTGCGGACGAGGAAGTAGGCCAATATACAGTATCCATGTGCACATACATGTATGAGAATGCATATCTATTTCAGACCTGTAATTCATGTCTTAAGACTTTCACACACAGCTGTAGATTTTTTTTTTTTTCAATTCTCTATTTATGGTTTCATAATGAGAATGTAGAGATATGGGGGGTGGAGATGCAGCGACCACAGGAGATCTGTTAACTTCCTGTTCAGGATGCACACGTCTTGTCAGCAGCACAATTGACAATTCACTTGAAAAACAAAAAAAAAGCAACAACTGCTATTTACAGTGCTGTACTATTATTCGGATGTATGCACTTGATTAAATTGTTTTAATCAAGTAGGGTTCTTCCCGTTCGTCTCGTCCCACCCCTAGTGCTGATAATGTAGTGGGCTGGGGACTAATTTATAAAACTGCGAGGGATCGTTGCTAAAAGTGTACACGTACGCCCAAAAGCCAAGTTTTGCGTGCGCCAAAAATTATTCAGACTAAAACCCTGCGTGCGCACATCTCTACGCAATCTTTGCTTTATAAATCACAGAGTGCCTACAAGTGTAAGCAGCTGAATCAACTTCACGTTCCGCCCTGTACACGCCCCCTTTAACCATATATGGTCAATGCGATCTGCATATAAAACAGACTCAGATGCACGTATTATGTCTTGGAAACAATGGCAGATGGACTGAGAAAGGCGAAATTTCACGGAGGTTGAAGTGGAGACACTTGTGAGTGAGGTGAGGTGGAGGCCCAAAAGTAGTTTTGTTCGGCGGTCACGGGATTGGGATCCCTACAACAAAAAGCAGAGTGAGTAGCAACATGTTGCTGTAGTGAACTCTGTCAGTGGCACGGAGTGCACAGTCCCAGAATTAAAAAAGAAGTGGTCTGACATAAAGGTACATGTTTTTATGTAGCAATAAATCGCTAAGGTCCCTGAAGACCCTCTCCCTCCGTATCCTTTGCATGGTCCTCCAGCAGTGCCATGGTGCAGCATTACGCACGGGGCTCACCGCTGTATTTATAGGGTTACGGTAATAAGACTGACAGAGAAGACCTTGGATAATCAGTTTGTAATCACCCACGTAAAAAGTTCTTGAACATAACCCCTTTTTTAATGCCTGATTTGTCATGAAAAGCATCAAGAGGAATGGACAATAATATAACGATTGTGATGAGGAGTATGTGGCTTTGTTTTCCACACTTGGGATTTAATTGACATTTGATTATGTGTTTACAGTGTCACATAAAAATATTATGTTATTGACACATTTTGGACAGACGCTTTATTCCATGCAGTCGCGCCGTCAGTGGACAGTACGGAGTGACGGGATTAAATTTCGAATCAAAGGAGATGTTTATGTAGTTATAACTGAGAAATAACGTAGTTTACGGCGTAGTCCACTGTTATAAATACAGCGGTGAGCCCCGTGCGTAATGCTGCACCATGGCACTGCTGGCCCTGCTGGAGGACCATGCAAAGGATTCGGAGGGAGAGGGTCTTCAGGGACCATAACGATTTATTGCTACATAAAAATATGTACCTTTATGTCAGACCACTTCTTTTTAAATTCTGGGACTGTGCACTCCGTGCCACTGACAGAGTTCACTGCTGCAGCAACATGTTGCTACTCACTCTGCTTTTTGTTGTTAGTGATCCCAATCCCGTGACCGCCGAACAAAACTACTTTTGGGCCTCCACCTCACCCACAAGTGTCTCCACTTCAACCTCCGTGAAATTTTGCTTTTTTGCTTTTCTCAGTCCATCTCTGTGATTTATAAATAGCTTAGAGGTGTGCGTACGCAGGGTTTTATAAGTCTGAATATTTTTTGGCGCACGCAAAACTTGGCTTTTGGCTATACTTTTACTAACGATCTCACACACAGTTTTATAAATGAGACCCCTGGTCTGGACAGAAAATACCAGGGCTGAATTTTTGTCCCAATCCACCCCTGCAAAGAAGCATTGAACTAAACGTTCACACGCTCTAAATTGATGTTCAGCCATCCTGCAGTTACTGGTCTGTTTCATTTAATAAATATTTTGTCTAAATCCTGAATTTTTGTACTTTAACTTGTAATGCAGAAAGGCATAGCCAGAGACACTGGTTATAAATAAGCGTAGGCTAGAAACCTTCTTTGCAAGGCATCTGTTTAACGTTATTCAAATTTGAGACCTATATTGTTCTTTGCATTTTCCCTGACAATTATACAAATTAATAAAAAATGTATCCCTGTGTTCATCTCCCAGTTTTCTCCATGATGATGTTGAGGCCAAGATGTCCCTCCTCGACTGTTAAAATAATGACGCATGGCATGATGATAGGCCTACTCAAAGACGCAAATCACTTCCTCTTTAGTTTTATGCTCGAACACACAATCCGCCATATGCGATGAATCCGTTTTTCATATGATATAGGAAGGCAAATGGAACCCAAACGGATTCTCTGGATTTTTATTTTATTACATTTCTCATTGGATTATTAATTTCTGTAACCGAAAGAATAGTTGTTTCGTTTTCTTTTTAATTTCAAAACGTCTGTTCCGCACCCCCAACAAGGGGGTCGGCCCTGAAATATGCTATCTAAAGGAAGTTAAAGAATCTCCAACGACACAGCTGATATCGAGGTAGGTCTAATATGGACATATAAACTCGGTACATCTTTTACATCTTTACAATAGGCCTAAATGATGGAGATCGTTTTCCAAACCAATGATATAGCATTAATGATAGGCATGCGTTTCTCAAATCAATCGGTGGTGTACTGTTGACGTTCTATGGAGGACGAATTGTGCCACGGAATGAATTTTTTCTTATTTAATAATTAACCTATTCAACTGTTAAAATAACGTATGTGCACAGGGAGATTCGAATCACTCGTCACGAGCCTCTCCATCTGTCAACTGATCTAGGATGTGTGTGCGTATTTGGCTCCTAAGCGCGTCAATTGCCGTCCCTAGCACCAATAGGAAGCGGCGCGCTGCAGCTCCGTTGTGATATGTTTTGAAAGCAGCAGATCGACAAACTCAAGTCGATATGCTACCATACCGTTATCCTTATACCAGTTGTTGTCTACGGTTCAGTCACTTTACACACTGTATTTACTTTCATTGCTCATTCTTTTTGCATTATGGAATTATTAATCTATCAACAATCTCCATATGTAAAGGACCTTGTATCAAGCCGGGATGTACCAAACAGCAGGGGCGATTCTAGGGTCAGAGCTTTAGGGGTGCTGAGCACCCAATGAGCCCCACTGCCACACCACCCACCCTTTTTTCACACAAAAACAAAAATGTCCTGAACTGTACCTGCCTCACTCTTGCGCTTCAGAATTTTTTTTTGCAATTATCACTTCCTTATTATTGGGCTTGGAAACACAATTTTTTTTTTACCACAAATTCCTTTCACAAGAGAAGCTGTATTATCCATTGAGGGTTTGAAGAAAAAAAAAAAAAAGCAGGGGACCTTTGCCTACATAAGTAATTTGATACAACATATAGCTGGTTTATATTATGTTATAGCTTAACACTTCAGGAAAAGAAGATGGTCATTATGGACTGTCCCTAGTCTCTCACCTGAATCTGTCTTTTTTCTTTTAAAGAACTGTCATATGTCCATTGCTCACTGGCACGCCACACACACACACACACACACACACACACACACACACACACACACACACACACACACACACACACACACACACACACACACACACACACACACACACACACACACACACACACACACATTTAGTATTTAGCCTACTACTACATTTCGATGCAACATTTTTTTTATAGTATAGGTATTATAAGACCTACTGTGCAAAGTTCCCGTTGCTGGTAGACTTGCATGCACAGATGGCACAGCTCCATTTGCGAGCCTAACCCCCTAAGGCGCAATTCCATCAGCTCTCCTCGGTTGTAGCTGTCCGATGTGAAGAGTTTTTCACACAACACCGTGTGTCTCGTCACCGAGGAGGCAGCGAAGTTGCTTCTCTTTGACTGGACGAAACGTATCCAAGCACGGAAATGGTTGTCTTTCTTGTTTGGAAATCGGTAGACCCGATGGCCAGACAAGTTGGGAGTTGTTGCATCCAAAACAAATACAAGAATTAACCATTTTGACAACTCAAACCTACTAAACTACAACGATAACGACAAGCTCTTTTCTCTCTTACCAACACTCTAAACCCACAGTGAGAAAAGGCGCAGCAGCGCCAATGTTTGCCTGTCGTTACGTTATAGGTGCCTTCTCGAGGAAAGGGGCGGTTTTTGGTAGCCTATCTTAGAATAGGTACAATTTCTTCCGTGGGTGTTGTAAAACATTTGTATTCCTATGTATTTATTTTTAAATTG
Source organism: Melanogrammus aeglefinus (assembly GCA_900291075.1). Lineage (NCBI taxonomy): Eukaryota > Metazoa > Chordata > Actinopteri > Gadiformes > Gadidae > Melanogrammus > Melanogrammus aeglefinus. Next base: position 30,686 of record OLKM01000411.1, on the reverse strand, counting down.
ACATTTTCATACAAGATTCTGTATGAATTCAGTTTTTCAATTAACTTGAAAGTTGCTCTTTAATAAATGGACCGCTCCAGTTCGACTGTAGCCGCGCTATTGGTGCTAACAGAGCTAACTGGTAAACGGTGCCTGGACTTCAGCACTCACCAATATGGTATCGGAATCGGAACAACTCGGTAAAAGGAAAGAAGTGTGAGACACAACTTTGGAGCAACTTACTTCGTTGACTCACAACACTACAACTACTCAGTCTGCGTGAGTCGCGCTGGACGACGGTCGGGCTGCGGAGCAGTGCAGGTACAGAGGAGAAGGAGCGGGTGAGAAGAGGATGATACCATTTGCTAAGCGGGGATGTTTTCAGATTCGTCCTTAACATATGCATTTTAAACCACAAACTACAGAGTATGTTTTGGACATTATTTAACATTGTCAAAGACAAGATTTTTTTTTTAGAATAACAGCATTTCTTACTCCCAAGTTTTAGGGGTGCTGAGCCCCTGCCAAACAGCTTTAAAAAAGCGCTTTTTCAGGGGCGGCGATGCTAGGGAATAGAGCAGTGGCTTGAAGCCTAGTGGAGCGGCGTACTGGCGCCTCTAGCGGCCGCTGGTGTGGGCTAGTAGGCCTATGTCCGAAGTAATGGGGGCGTTTTTTTTGACGCGCCGCTTCGGGGCCGGTGTGTTTAGGCCTTGAAGCTGCTTACACACCGCCACCTCCATTCATTTCAATGCAACCAAGTCTCACGGAAATATGTGACACTGTCACGTCACTTCATTTAATCTTGAAAGTAGAAACGGGTGGGCAAAAGCTGTCATATTGTTAGAAATGTGTGCTTTTGGCACGAAAAAAATGTAATTACATGAATGAATGGATTAAATGACGTGACATTATCTCGTATTTCCGTGAGACTGGGTTGTTCAATCATCTTTCACCGTCTTTGTTTAATACGACTGTATCACCGTCTCTCACATGATCAACAGCTCGCGGATTTCACTTTCTCTCCAGTTGGAACTGCTCATGATCATATCGCTGCGTTGTCTCTGTGGAGACAACACAGCAACACCACTACCAAAGCCCCCCACCCCCCCAATAAACCGCCAATGTGTGCAGGGTCCGGGAGGGTAAATTTGGGTTCTAGCTCAAGCAGGCATATTACCTCGACGAGTGTTAACGCGCGGACCGTGCCGTGAAAAAGGCGTGCATGAAACAGCCTATTTGGGAGTGTAACGCTCAGTGAGAGAGGGCTGTATCTGAGTAGAACGGCTCCAAATAAGCAACAAAGTCAGTAAAGTGTCAATTGTGTTCTGTGTTGTTCTACTAAGCAACCGATGCTTGGTGATGATGATGTATTACGACGTGATGATGTATGTACAAAAGGCAACCGTACTCAGGCCCAGTTGAGATTGCCTAGTGTGAGCACAGGCCAGCGGCACAGCAGGGAGGGCAATCGTTATTTATATTTCATATTTTTATTTTCTGTAATTATTTATTAGAAAATAGCAGGGGGGGCAAGCACACACAAGCACAAGCCCAGTGCTGTGGGCCGCCTATTAACAGTATCGACAAAGTGGTTCTAGTGTCGGAATGTAACCAGGAAGGCGGCATTGAACATTTAGTAAATTGTAACAACTTTATTTTAAAGCATGCAATTGCGAAATGTCACTGTGGGATGTATATTGACAATTCTTCATCTATCTTCATGATTCCAACAGAGCTCAACCATGGAGAATCAGATGAAGGGCCCAGGTGTCTCGTGGAAAGAATCTGTGCCTCCATCCCAAATTCAGGTTCGGAACAGCCACTGCAGGTTGTGGTTCTCTCGAAGCCATCAGGATGACTTCCCGCGTTGGGGGGTAGACTAGATGGTGCACCTTGACCGCGGGCTCTCTTGTGTGCGTTCTCTTGCCGCTCAACTGATTTATCCTCTTTTTTGGAACGGATCAGCAAGAGGGATCTGTCCCTCATCCTGAAGACCCGGAGAGCATTCAGCTCTGTGGTTTCCAGAGCTAGAGGCGCCATCGCGCACAGTACCACGGCTGATGTCTGTCAGACCACAGCACACGGGATTGGGACAATGCACCACACCCGACCCTGATATGTTCGGGATGGCTGTTGGTAGACTTCTGGGAGGTTTATCCTGATTCAGATTCAGATTTTATTCGTCAAATACACTAAACATTGCAGTGAAATGTTCTCAGTCGGCTCCATGCTAAATAGTCACATCACAAACATAAAAAACAGTAAATACATTCAAGATAGAGGGTCATTGGCACATAGGAAAAAAAAAGGGGGGGGGGGGGTGCTTAAATAAATATATATTGTGCAGTTGCTATAAAGGGCCTTAATCAGTACCAATTTATATATCTGACAGCTTGGGGGTAGAAACTCTTTCTCCACTATCGCAAAGTCTAATGCGGCAGCCGTTCGGCCTGCCGCACACAGGCTGGGATGGTAACCGGTTTTTAATCACCCCACGGGTCAAGAGATTCTTGCGTGGGGCTAGACCGTGTTAAGCTGTGTTTCTCACATGCTTACACCGTGTTGTGTGGGTTATCCAGGGACACTTAAAGCCTCTGTCTCAAGCCCCTTTGGATTCTCTGTCTTTTAAGACACCTCTCTTATTGGCTTGGTTTCTACCACAACGTGCCGGTGGAGTTGGCCGCTCTGTCTGGTTGGCCCGAGCTGCTTGTTACTTAACGGGGACGGCACCTCTGCACTGCTTCGACCCAATATCTGGGCTTAGGCCTTGCAACCACCGCCTCAATTCTATAGAGCCAGATTCCTGTGCTCGGTGCGGGGCAATGGCTATGTACGTGAAATGCTCAGCCGCGTTCCGTTCTACACAACAGTTATACAAAGGGCCGCTACACGCCGCTCTATACAGGTAGTGGGCCACTTCGACGGCTCTTCTACTCTAGTGTCGGTGTTCTCGGTGGTGTCCCAGTATTACGCTAGGATTAAGATGACTGGTTATTCAAGCTTTGGTTACAGAACCGGCGTTAATATCCTGTCCTCTACCATTAATTATGAATACGCTACCCCAGTCTTCTCTACGCTATGCGTATTGAGAAGGTTATGTTTGCTTGTGTGGACTTTTAGTCTATCGTCGAATTCGGTCGTTACCAGCACACTCGGTTCTTTTTTTTTTTCGGGTAGGCTTTATTTCTAAGTTTCTGTGGCCCGATGGCCAATGCTCCGCAGCCCGGTAATGGCCCACGGCCCAGTGGTTGAGAACCCCTAGTCTAAACAGTTATTATGGATGTTACCCATGTCTCTTATACACTTAGCATTTATTGAGGTTATTTGCAAGTTTCTGTGCTTGTGTTGACCTTTAGTTTTTTTTTACACAATACTGATAAAGAAACAATGTTTATAATGTAATTCGTATATCATTAAATAGAACCACAACTACAGTTTATCATATGTTAGTCTGTTTTCTTTGCCCAAATTTATTTGAGGATTCAGTATTTCTGAAGTTGTGGAAGAAAACCTTACTCCATGTGTGTGCCATATTATTTGGCCATAAACTGAGCCATTTGATGTTTGAAATTCATGTGCATCTGTCTCAATCGGAGACTGCAGACGCGCGCTGTCGAAATATCAACTCGTCAAGAATCAAATGCGCTCCATGGCTTTAAAGGGGATGGGAGCTGGCACTCTCATTGGTTTAAATGCACGTTATGCCCAAACCACACCTACGGGTAATTAGGCTACTTCAGACCAACCTTTTTAGAATATGCGCCCGGCTCAAGAGTCATTTTTTCCGCACTGGTAAACTAGCGACATCGCGTAGAACTCCACAAAAGCTACTTGCGCTTGGCGCTTCTCACATGCGTTTCAGACCATTAAAATAGGGCCCTAAATGTTAAATGCACTTCTATTTCTATTTAATCGATGTATGGATTAACGTATATTTTTGACCTGTTCGCTAAATTACAGGACCTCAGCCTTGGGAGCGAGACAAATCTTAGTAAGTTAAATTATTGAAATGTTCTTTTTTTATGTAATCATTTATTCGAATAAAAGCAGGGGGAAAGCACATGCAGACATGCAGGCCGCCTATTCACGGCATTGACAAGTGGTTCTAAATGTGTCGGAACAAACCGGGAGGCAACAATGAACATTTAGTAAATTGTATTTGTATACTTGTCACCCGAAACAATTTAAAGTAAGCAATTCCAAAATGTCCTCTGTGGGATGGATATGATTATTCTTCATGTATCTTCATCTTATTCATTATCTGGCAGAATCAAAAATGGAGAATCAGATGAAGGGCCCAGGTGAGGAGTGTAATATTATATTGTGCAATTTGCTCATTGGAAGAGACTTGAATCCAATGGACATATTGATGGGACAGATGCATTAGTAAAATATGTTTTCCAATGTGGAAGTATCCAGTATTCGAATACAATATCAGATTGAGTGATGAACGGATTACGTTACATATTACATTTTTGGGCATGTATTCTGTAACTGGATACATTTTAAAAGAAACCTTCCCAACACTGATCCTCACCTACACCCAGCTGTGTCTCCATGAGGAGTGACCGCTCCATGGTTCGTCTACCAAACCTCAGCAGAGGAGATTCAGCGGAAGGGCCCAGGTGAGGAGATGTAATATTGAATTGTGCAATTTGCTTAGTGGGAAGACACTTGTATCCAAATGGACATATTGATGGGACAGATGCATTAGCACATATAGGGCCCTATCTTGCATCCGGCGCAAGTGACTTAGTCACTGGCGCATGTGTGTTGTAGTTTACAACTGGCGCTGAGCGTTCTTTTGCCACAGCGCCCACTTCGCCGGTAAATTAGGGAATGATCTTGCGCCCAAGGGGCGGTTCGGCGGAAGGAGGAGGCGTGTTCTGGCGCAAACGGTATTTTGGAGTTTTTGAAAATTATTGCGGCTACTGACAGGAAATTACCTGGTTTAAAGTAGTGGCGCGTTGTTCAGATGCTATTTTAAGGGCGCATGCATACACGCATGCATGCATACGGATTGCTTGTGCACCTCGCGCATAGGCTACACTTTGCTTCTCTCATCTACACGGACAGCAGTTCCCATTTTTTGCAAACCATACATAATTACAAGGAAATAAAATATTACACACAAGGAAATATTGTGGTGTCCATAAAGATAAATAATATAAAAATAATAATAATATATAAAAGAATATTTTGTCCAGCTGCTGAAACAATAAGGCGATTTCCTCAAGCCGCTTTCACGGAAGCAATTTTGGGTGGGTTTTCCCATCCCATATGAGCCAAAGTCGCGTCTTTGACTGCTCTGACAAGCACACGGTATTTCTGTGGTGAACTTTCATTGCGTGCGCCTGGCAAACCCGCATCAACTATAGCAATCCGCATGGAACATGCCGCCGATCGTTCTTAAAGGATGCAGAAAAGCCCTGATTGGTTATTGCACGTCGCCAAACCACACCTACGGTAATAGGTGCTTCAGACAGCAACCCTTTTGACACTTGCGCCGCGGCGGAGTGTCATTTATCGCCTGTAAAATAGGAAGCGCAGTAGAACGCCCACAAAGCTACTTGCGCTTTGCGCTTTCCCACTTGCGTTCAGACCGTAAAATAGGGCCCATAGTGTCCATTTAAAATTTCAACTGTTGTCGTTACAGAAATTATGATAATAAATATAAGGGATAACGAAATTAAGCTATGTACTTTTTTTAGTAAATAGAATTTTCAGGTTTGCAGCCTTTTGTGCCATCTTGTGGTCAGAAATCAGTGAATGCCTCTTTAATGGGGTTTTACTTTGTTTGTAGCAGTTTTTCACTTTTCAAATATCTCCCGGATGTATATGATAATTCAATTGTAAATCATTAACATTTTTTATGTTTCATTCCTGTGTTTCCATGTAGCCTACATAAGCAGAGAGCATTCTCACCTACACTCAGCGGTCTCTCCCTGAGTGACCGCTCCATTCATCATCCACCAACCTCAGCGGAGGATTTAGCGGAAGGGCCCAGGTGAGGAGATGTAAATTGTATTGTGCAATTTGCTCAGTTGGAGAGACTTGAATCAAAATGGACATATTGATGGACAGATGCATTAGTACAAATAGTTTCCATGTGGAAGATCCAGTATCAGAATAAAATACTCTGATGAGTGATGAAATGATTACGTACATATACTTTTTTGGGCATGTATTCTGTAACTGGATACATTTTAAAGAAACTTCCCCACACTGATCCTCACTACACCCAGCTGTGTCTCCATGAGGAGTGACCGCTCCATGGTTCTTCCACTAAAACTCAGCAGAGGAGATTCAGCGAAGGCAGGTGGAGGAGATGTATTTGTTTTGGCAATTTGCTTAGTTGGAAGACACTTGTATCCAATGACAAATTGATGGACAGATGCATTAGCACATATAGGCCCTATCTGCATCGGCGCAGTGAATTAGTCACTGGCGCATGTGTCGTTGCTAGTTTTACAACTGGCGCAGAGCGTTCTTTTGCACCAGCGCCACTCGCGCGTTAAATTAGGGAATGATTTGCGCCCAAGGGCGTTCGGCGGAAGGAGGAGGCGTGTTCTGCGCAAACGGTATTTTGACGTTTCTGAAAACCATGCGCTACTGATCCAGGAAATACCTGGTCTAAAGTCGTGCGCGTTGTTCAGATGCTATTTTTAAGGCGCATGCATACATGCGCATACGGATTGCTGTTGCACTCCGCGCAATACACTTTGCTCTTCTCATCTACACGGACAGCAGTTCCATTTTTGCAAACCATTACATAATTACAAGGACAATAAATATTACCACACAAGAAAATCATTGTGGTGTCCATAAGATAAAAATAATATAAAAATAATAATAATATAATAAAAGAATATTTTTGTCCTGCTGAAACAATTACGGCGATTTCTCCCAAGCCGTTTCACGAAGCAATTTTGGGTGGGTTTCCCCATCCCCATATAAGCCAGTCGCGTTCTTTGACTGCTCTACAAGCACATCGTATTTTCTGTGGTGACCCTTCATTGCGTGCGCCTGGCAAACCCGCCATCATAATAGCAACCCGCCATGGAACATGCGCCGATCGTTCTTAAAGGGGATGCGAAAAAACGCTCTGATTGGTTCATTGCACGTTACGCCCAAACCACACCTACGGGTAATTAGGCTGCTTCAGACCAACCCTTTGACACTTGCGCCGCGGCGGAAGTGTCATTTATCCGCCTGTAAAATAGCGATAGCGCCGTAGAACCGCCCACAAAGCTACTTGCGCTTTGCGCTTTCCCACTTGCGTTTCAGACCGTTAAAATAGGGCCCATAGTGTACATTTAAAATTTCAACTGTTGTCGGTACAGAAATTATGATAATAAATATAAGGGATAACGAAATTAAGCTATTGTACTTTTTTTAGTAAATAGAATTTTCAGGTTTGCAGCCTTTTGTGCCATCTCGTGGTCAGAAATCAGTGAATGCCTCTTTAATGGGGTTTTACTTTGTTTGTAGCAGTTTTTCACTGTTCAAATATCTCTCAGATGTATATGATAATTCAATTGTAAATCATTAAAAAAAATTATGTTTCATTCCTGTGTTTCCATGTAGCCTACATAAGCATAGAGCATTCTCACCTACACTCAGCGGTCTCTCCCTGAGTGACCGCTCCATTCATCATCCACCAGACCTCAGCAGAGGAGATTTAGCGGAAGGGCCCAGGTGAGGAGATGTAATATTGTATTGTGCAATTTGCTCAGTTGGAAGACACTTAGACACATTAAAGTACACATATTGATGGTACAGATGCATGAGTACATATGTTGGCACATTTAAATGAATTGTGATTGTATATTGTAAATATTGGGGATATATACCTGAAGCTATTGCACAATTTTTTCAGGCGATAGCATTTTCATTATGGATGGATTTTTCAAAAATCAATGACTCCCTCTTTAATTGGGTTTTAAATTGTTTTGTATTCAGTTTTCCACTCTTCAAATTCTAATGGGGATGTATATAATCAGTAATTTGTAAACATTCCCCTATTCTTGTCATCGTAGCCGAGATGAGTGTCCAGCAATGCCTTGTGACGGAATGACGTCTAGACTTTACAAGGAGAATCTGAGGAAAGGTGAGGATTTTAAAGCAAAGTAATACATCTTTGTTTTACAATGATCAATAAATGCACCATACAATTTTTTTCAGAAGTCAATCAAAAGCTTTACCACTGTGTGAAAGGGTGCTAAGCAGACAGTCAGCCATAAATAGTTAGTTGATTAAGTAGAATCCCTAGGTAGGTTGGGTTTGTTGGTTGATGGCTTACATCATTATTTGTATGGATTGGATGTGGCAGTTTATGATCTGGTCTGGAATGCATTTTTTTCATCCCTAGCATTCAAGAAAAAAGAAAGCAACGTGCCAAGAAAAAAGGTAAGACATTAATTTCGATAAAACATAAATTGAAACACCAGTCCTTGGCTATCAATTATTTTCCTACTTTTTTTCCTACTTTTTTTTTTATAGCTCTCTCTTTTGCATTCAAATTGTTGTATCGTCTTATCTCTTTATTCAGCCAAGGACACACTCACAAAAAACCTTAAGAAGAGAATCATCGATGAGTACGGGATACGCCTGAGGAATGAGAAATTGAAACTGACCTGTCATCACAGGAAAGCAGAAAGACAAAAAGGGAGGTAGAGAGATCCAAACTGGAGCCAAGGACAAAAGAAGACAAATTAAATATATGAAATATTTCTATCCAAATCCAAAGCTCTATAAAAAGAGTGCTGACAAAGGGATGGGTGGTATTGGTAAAACCTTTCAGGCACAGACACTCATGTTGGACTGGGGAAGTGGAAAGGTTTACCCAGAAATTGATATGTTATTTAAAATCAATTTAGGGAATAAAAATCAACAGAAATTGAAAGTCTGGAGGACCTACTTGATAATTTCTGGGAAAGACAGTGAACATAGAAAATCAGATTATAAGACTACAAAATAGCATTTGTGCTTGATGGTTTGGATAAGTGTCAACTTCCTCTTGACTTTGATCCCAAGAATGACTTGACTAACACCAGAGAGCCAGCTTCTGTGGACAGGCTACTGACAACCCTCATCAAGGGAATTTACTGCCGTCTCTTGGCTGTGGAATCTAACCCAACCCTCAGCTGCTGATAAATTCCACTGAGTTCATTGACCGAGTGACTGAGTGTCAAGGATGTTACTCATCTATCCATCGATCTGTACAGTAGGGCTGCACGATTCTGGAAAAAATGACGATATACAGAGGGATATATCAAATACACACCTACCGAATCTTTTGTCAGGAAAATGTCAAGGTATATACATGTACATCCCAAAGTCAGCTAGAGGGGAGCTGCCCGTGCACCTGCAGAGGGTGCCTGAGTGTGCACCTTTTTCTAAGACCTTCAATGTCCCAAATAAATGACTCCTGTCCTTGAGTAATATTGATGGCATTGTTATTGGTTTTTCGACTTGGCGTACCTCAGGATTTTGGGGTTGTTCAGACAGAAAGCCCCTTCTAATCTGATGTTCTGATCTGATGACATTGCAGCGTTTGCCAGGATCAACACCTGGACTGGTGTGGCTGGTGAAGCTACGTCTGAGCAGCGATGTGTTTAATGTCCATGTCCGATTGAGGGTTAGGTTTCTGGGAGTTACACAACGATTTAGGTTCATTCAGAAAAGCAGAGCAGGATTTATTTTTGCCACGAAAACTCAGAATTCTGAGATAATTAACTTGTTAATTCAGAAAAACAGAGCAGAATTATAAAATAGCATAGGGCAGGGTGCGTGTTAAGCCCACACCAATTTAATCACCAATGCTACAACTCTTGAGTCAGTCAAAAGAGTTTTCTTGTGTCAGTCGAAAGTCCTGTTCTCAGTGCTCTGCTAAACACTTTGTTACATGCCATATCCCATTCTTTCATGGTCGATGGCACAAAAAATTCTAATACACTAGAATCATGGTCATACAGTGACAAGAAAGAATTGGGCTAAGAATCAAGACAACAATTTTTTGACAATTAATCGTGCAGTCCTACTATACAGTATATATAAGCTATCCACACGTCTATACATTTATCTATCATCAATCTATGCTTCTATCTTGCAGTAATCACTTAACATTTCTGCTTACTTTTTATGTTTCTTTTAGACTCTATAAAGCGACGACAGAAGCTTACAAAGAGCATGAAGAAACGGTTCACTATTGACTTTTCAACTAACAACAATTTGGCTCATCCGAACCAAAGTAACACTGAACACATTGTAAAGGAGTGCAGCGATGCTTATGGGGATGTCAAGGCAATATCTGTTGCTGTAGCTGATATTTTCAAAGCAAAAAATGGTGAACCAATCCAAAAGGTTCTTACAATTGGAGAGGCTTGCATTGGAAAAACCTTTCATGCACAGAAAAATTCCAAGAGAGGGGCAAGACATGTACCTCATGCACCACACAGGTTGTTAATTTATTTCGGGGAAAAGAACAGGACACAGAAATGGTATTCCATCTAACTTCTCACCAACTATCTAAATTCAAAGATATAAGCTTGGTAGGACTCCTCAACGACGTTTTCAGAGAAACTCAACAGTTTGTAATATCTGACTTTGAAAAGTATAAACTCATAATTATCCTGGACGGTTTGGATGGGCTCCCACTAGACTTTGACGACAATGTTGAACCCCTGATCGATGTGAGAGAGGCAG
>OLKM01000411.1:0-10000 GCA_900291075.1 Melanogrammus aeglefinus | reverse complement strand
GTGTGTGTGTGTCTATGCCTGCATGTATTTGTGTGCGCTAGAGAAGTAGGTAAACAATCCAGCAGATAGAAAAATGACGTTCAAATTATTTTCCGGTTTAGAAACGTAAAAAGGTTTCACACAAGCCTTAATTTAGTCAGACACAAACTCTGCAAACATTTTGTTCATGAATAACCAATTCTAGCTGTTCCCAATCTGTTGGTCGACCACACCGCACACAGAAATGGAGAGACAAAAAAAGATTGCATTTCATAAACATAAATGTTTGCTGTGAGCAGTGCAAAAGGTCAAGCAGGCCGTGCTTTTTAGAATTGCGTTCTGCATAACCCAGGTTCTCACATACAACCAATCGTCTTAAATAACGATTGTGTGTTCTGTGTGTTCTGGTTGTGGATGTCGGGAGAGATAAGTGTGTTGTTCTTTTTTTATTTCTATAACATTAAAATGTGGACTCACACCATAACTTTGAACACATCGTTGACAAAGTCAGAAACGGTTCTCCATCTGTTTCATGTCCTCACCCCATTTATTATCTTCGTCTTCTTGTTTCTTCTGTCCATCTCATCTTCTGTGTGTGTGTGTGTGTGTGTGTGTGTGTGTGTGTGTGTGTGTGTGTGTGTGTGTGTGTGTGTGTGTGTGTGTGTGTGTGTGTGTGTGTGTGTGTGTGTGTGTGTGTGTGTGTGTGTGTGTGTGTGTGTGTGTGTGTGTGTGTGTGTGTGTGTGTGTGTGTGTGTGTGTGTGTGTGTGTGTGTGTGTGCGTGTGTGCGTGCATGTGTGGATGTGTGCGTGCATGCGTGCATGCGTGCATGCGTGTGCGGATGTGTGTGTGTGTGTGTGTGTGTGTGTGTGTGTGTGTGTGTGTGTGTGTGTGTGTGTGTGTGTGTGTGTGTGTGTGTGTGTGCTTGCGTGTGTCTTCATATGTGTGTGTGCGTGTGCAGGCGTGCATGTTTGTTTGTGTGTGCGTGTGTGGGTGAAGGGGCTTGCCTGTCATGCACAACCTTTGACCGCTATCCGTGGGTCAATCCTCAGAAGTACTGTCCTGTTTTTACCAACCGCCTGAACTTTGACCTCAACTTTAGTGTCATGACCAATTAGGAGTTGCAGCAGATGAATGAGCTGCCAGGTAGCAGAAGATACGGCAGCCTGACTACCTCCTTCATCTCGGGATAATATCTTTTTGGAGATTCCACATAAAAGCATTCCTACAATTCTCATTGATGTCCTGAGGTGCGTTCAAAGTCGCAAACATGGCTAACACTCCCGAACGATTTGAAACATGTTCTGTTAAGCGTGCCGATGTCTTTAAACGTTCGCGAACATAGGCAAACTGTCAGAAGAGGTAGTTCTCCGCAAGCAGACATGGATCACAGACTGCAAGAGATGTGCTCCCAGATGGAGATTAACATTAATTCCTTTCCTACACATAAAGCAATTAATAAATCGTTTCATATAGCCTATCTACACCCTTACTTCAGCTGATGTCTTGTGCATCCGATAGTCTGCTACATTGTCTGCAGACAAGTTATCTTCATAGGTTGAGCTGCTCATTTCAATATTAGCCAATTCCACTGATTTAATTTACCATCCTATTATTAGGGTGGTAGGCCTATAGATTGTTTTCGTAATTGAGGCTACATTTCTACTTTCATTACATCAACTGACAAATGTTTTACAATTATGCAATGATTCTGTTCATTCTTATGCTATTAACTTACTTTTTTCTTTCCCCGTTACTCTCTTGTTGGCTAAGTTTGTCTCTCTTCGGCAAGGGGGGTCAATTGCATGCAGTTGATCTAATCCTGCACAGGCAGACTGCGTTTCCGCAGTCTATGCTGCCCTCTCGTGGCGGTTCAATGAAACGTGTAAAATCACATTCATGTTGCAATACAGAGCTCTACCCGAAGATGTCACAAGTCTAAAGCCAAAAATCAGAGGTACGACAATTTTGGTAGTTTGGGTATGGTTGGGTAGACATGGTGCTCCGATTTATGTGAACTTATTCTAACTCATCTAAAGCTCATTTGTATGTCTCTTCATACCAAATAACTCAATTACAATGTACATGATGATTTAATTTAGTTATTTTAAGGATGTTTTTTATTTTTCAGGATATACAGAAAATAGAACTGTTCCGTGGCTTACTCAGTCGGACAAAACAAAAAGTTTTGCCATGATGCCGTCATGCACCCAGCCACCTCTAAACACCTCTCTGTGCCATGTTCCTTCCCTTACTGCATATAAGCCCTGACACCTGGCTGAAGAGTGGGCCAGGAGGGTTGGAACATAGGAAGACTTAACAGTGAGCTGCTGCCTCTCCAGCCGCCAGGTCAACAAGGACACTGGAGAGTAAGCTGCTTTTCTGGTGATAGATGTGTTACCAGATGGAGAGAGGGTGAATTAGAGACAGAGATAGTTGCCTACTGCATTTATTCCTACAGTGAATCTACTCGATCCCCGCAGACACATGGAAATACAACATCATAACAAAATCAATACCGGCTGAAAAGAGTGCAAAAAGTACGCTGCAAGGGTTGTAAGTTGTTTTGCCCTTTGTCGATAGCTTGCAGATGGAAAGGGTTTCTGGAGAGGCAGCTTATGAACGGTTTTCTTTATCATTATGGGCCGGCCAATCAGCAGCCCCCTCCACTTGCTCCCATCAGCTAATCAGGGAGCCTGCAGCCCCCTTCTACTACAGGTTATTAGTATCAAAGCACCTCAGCCATGCCCTCCTCCAATCTCCAGGCTATTCTTCTGCCTCTTCTTGGTCCGTCTAATTGGTTTGAACCTGGGAATCAAGCCTGAAGTGCTAATTATTACCAGCCACCATTAATCAAAAGCATCCTCAATCAAAAAAGCTACACACTAACGACACCACGGTCAACGTTTGGGGGGCAACGCATAGAAGATGCATGTCCATGCAGTGGTTCAGGTGTGTGACTCTCCTCTGCCTTTGGATAAAATATGTGCGCTGAATGACTTAGTACTAGTACTGAAGAGATGACACTTAAGGAAACAGGAAGGAAAGTAATTAAATTCATCTTGTTGTTCTGGGTATGCATCCCGGGACCAGAACAAATACACAATTGTTATTTCTTGATTATTACCACCAACACTAATGTAAACGGCTTCAAAGAATATTCAAATGACGATGAAAATGATAATAAAACCATTATATAATACAACAAATAATGAGCTATAGCAAGCTCCCCCAGCGAAGAACAACCAGCTGTTATGACGGCTCTTATGACGTGCTGTCCTGCTATCTCCACTATCTTGGTGTGCCGGAGCTCTTCAAGTACTTGTGTGTGTTTCCATTTCCTCCGGCCTCCTCCCAGCGGAGCTGAGGGCTCCACACACCAGAGCCCCGGGAGCCGGCAGAGGCCAGCCAACATAAGCAGGGAAATCTGTAGGGATTCCTCTGTAGATGTTTGTGAGTGTGTGCTTCTGCTTGTGTGTTTGTGTGTGATCATACAGATGCTTATCATATTTCATTAAGAAATGACATTTCATTTCAAAAAAAATTTTGTGCACACACATGTTGGTTTGGAGACTAATCTGGTGAATTATCTGTTTAAATTACCTTCCTTCTCCATACCCCACCGTTACATCTCTCTCTCTCTCTCTCTCTCTCTCTCTCTCTCTCTCTCTCTCTCTCTCTCTCTCTCTCTCTCTCTCTCTCTCTCTCTCTCTCTCTCTCTCTCTCTCTCTGCTCTCTTCTCTGTCTCTCTCTCTCTCTCTCTCTCTCTCTCCTCTCTCTCTCTCTCTCTCTCTCTCGCTCCCTCTCTCTCTCTCTCTCTCTCTCTCTCTCTCTCTCTCTCTCTCTCTCTCTCTCTCTCTCTCTCTCTCTCCCTCCCTCCCTCCCTCCCTCTCTCTGCTCAACAGAAGCCTACCCCTCCTTCACAGCAAAAGCAACAGGTCTTGTATCAGAACCAAGGTTGATGTGTAAGCATACTGCTCAGAAGCAGAAAGAATAATTAAGTTTGAAACCTGGAAAGATAAACATCCTAGAAGGGAATTTCACAGATAATAAACATTGCAAATAATGGTGTTCCGGACGGCAATAGAGCATGCTAAGAAGCAACCCTGGAGTAAGTAACTTTTTATTCTTGTTCTGTTGTGTTTTTGTATGTAAAAAATGTAGGCATAACGTCAATTGACTTAAAAAAAAAAATCCAGCCTATTTCAAAATTGCTTTTTTTTATTTCAAATGCTTTTTATAAAATATGTATTAATTGATTTTATATGTACTTAAGTCAATATATGAGGCTTTGCTCATGCAAATGAGTGAAATGTATTTTGATAGTTTTTTAAGGGTCAGCATCTGGACAGCTCCAGGAAAAACACGCTGACAAGTAGCATACAATTATATCCAGGCATAAACTATTCCAGGGGATTTAACCTTTGTTGACATCTGGTAAGCTAATTAGTATATTCATCGCAATACTGGCCAAGCCAACAATCTAATTGGACCTAATCTAGCCCAGTAGCCATAACCTCTCACCCTAATTAGGTTAATATGTTCTCATTGCTTGTTTAAAATAGTGCCAAACTTCCAGCATTAGGAACGAGGAAGAGAAGCATACGAGTTCGCAACTGTCTAATAATTCAAATTCAAACAAGTGACAAGTGCAAATTCCACGTACTGCACCTCGGATAACAAGACTGTCTTCATTTCTTGGGAACTTCTGAACGACCATCTCTGGGATGAGTTGAATTTGGGATAATCAGCGTGCCGTCATTCCAAATGACGAGGGTGACAAGTCTTTGTGGTTTGGCAGCTGCATAAAGGGAGAGAGAGAGAGAGAGAGAGAGAGAGAGAGAGAGAGAGAGAGAGACACATAGTGAAGAGAGAGAGAGAGAGAGAGAGAGAGAGAGATGAGAGAGAAGGAGCTCTCCATTGTGAACGGCTCATAGAGCTTCAGAATAGAGCATGCGAGAGAGAGGTAAGACGTGATAGAAAAAGTGAGAAGGAAAGAGAAGAGAGCAGAGAGAGAGAGAGAAAGACGAAGAGAGAGAGAGAAGAGAGAGAGAGAGGAGAGAGAAGGATGAGCTCTCATTGTGAACCTCATAGAGCCTTCAGAATATTCATCCGACAGAAAGGTAAATTTCATTAACAAAGTGAGAAGTAAATATGAGACAGCAATAAAAACCACTGAACAAAATGCGATTATCTATGCCTTCGATAACGTTGTTGGTTATATTTTGATAATATTAGAGATAGAGACGCTCAAAGTGGTGAACCGCATGTGCATCATGCTATTATTATACAATAAGGATCAGGATGATACAGAACAAGGAGGCGCAGCATTGAGGCTAATCCCCGGGTTCTCATTGGCCAGCTGATCAACTGGCCTCTGTCATGTGTCGTCCCGGTCGTCCCTCACCTAGAGAACATGTGATTAGCCTACAGGCGGAAGCCGGCCTGGGACAGAGAATCGTCCCTGGTATTTTGGCCTAGACCAGCTAATCCCAATCTTTTGCACGTGTGTAAAAAATAAATGATAGGCATGGATCCATAAAATTTAGTATTTTTAATGTTATTATATTGTATATTATTATTAGGCGGCTGGGGGGTTGTGTTCGGCTCTCTCACACACCCATGGATGTCACACAGCGGTCAACATTTCTAACTTAATTAGACATGCATTCATCTCGGAGTAGTAGCCCTGCTCAATCGCAGATTGTTTTATACAGTTGTATTTACATTTTCTCTTGGTTACGCGTATGGTCGGCAGTATGGTGAGATTCCAAAGCGATTCAAAATTATATAATACAAGTTTATATTATAATTGAAAAACCAAAACGTGATATTATCCAGAGGCCGATTGTGATATTATTTGGCCTGGGATGTTGTTAATGGGATTGGGACGTCAGACAATAGAAGGAAAAAAAAAAAAAAAAAGGTAGTCCTGCATGCATTCACTTTACTCGTTTTTTGATTCAATGTTTTGGCCCATGGTTTCTACCAAATACAGTATATATTTCATAAACTGAGCAATGCATTCCTATTTACACAAAGTTTGAAATGACCGCGGTCTCTTCACTGTCCGATGAACAGCTGCTACGAGAAAATTATCAAATTTACTTATCTTGTCCTGTCCAGGCAGTGCTAGTCAAAACTAGTTTTATTTCACAGATGATATTGGATTGCCTTGTATGTATCCCACAGCAGAGAAGTCGGAGGATGAGTCGCATCTAAACCTATGTCGAAGCACATTTAAGTGCCAGCCATATACCAAGTTGTACTTTCAAGATATAGGATGTAATCTTCCCTCGAGCGACTTAGCAAAAACTCCTTCACTGCCGACAGTGACGTGCAGTCCTGTGTTCAAAAACGTCTTCTCTCTCTCCTCTCTGACAGCCCTGAAAGTTTGGTGAAGTTTAGTACACTCTTCAACTAAAGGGGAACCTGGTGGAATAAACATGTCTCAAAAAATGATTTCAGCCGTCAATCACAGCGCTGTCTGTATACTTTACTTTCCTGGTTATGTGTTCGCAGTAGGCCTGCCCGGTGGCTACCGTAGTACACTGTGTGAAACTAAACTAGCAGAAATATCTGTAAGGATACTGCCTGAAATATTGGTTTATTTTGGGTGCATATATTTGCTTTGGTTGAGTACATGTGATGTGATGATTAAAGAACATAATACAAACCAACCAAGTTTATATATTCAGCCATTTCTTTCTCTCTCTCTCTCTGTTATTTCTTCCTTTAATTTCTTTCTTTCTCTTGCTCTCTCCGCCACTTCTGCACTTATTTCCCCTCTCTCTCTCTCTCTCTCTCTCTCTCTCTCTCTCTCTCTCTCTCTCTTCTCTCTCTCTCTCCTCTCTCTCTCTCTCCTCACTTATTTCCCCTCTCTCTCTCTCTCTCTCTCTCTCTCTCTCTCTCTCTCTCTCTCTCTCTCTCCTCTCTCTCTCTCTCTCTCTCTCTCTCTCTCTCTCGTCCTCTTCCTGTCTCTGCGACTCTGGCGTTCCCACAGCTCATCCCGCAATTCTTCTTCATCTGTTTGGGAATGTGGGGCGGACGCCAGCCTGTATCTCTTCCGGCTGGCCAGAGGTCCCATGTTAACGTAAGTTGCTTCACACACACGGTGCTTCCTACCCCGAGTCACAGAGGGGTTTGCATCCAGAGGTAGGAGCAGACGAACTGAGGACCTTTCTCTGTCTTGGGTGGAAGGAATTTCATCATGGATTATTGCCCAGCGATTTGCTCGATAATTAATGCGATAATAATGTAATCTTCAGAAGAATTTAGAAATTAGAATAAGATTTAGCACACACACACCATATGCATCCACACACACGCGAACATTTACTAATGATGTCTCACGTTACAGAGAAATGCTTTGTATTTTCCATTTGTGTGGTGTGTGTGGTGTGTGGTGGTGTGTGGTGTGTGTGGTGGTGGTGTGCTGTTGTGTGTGTGTGTGTGTGGATGTGTGTGTGTGTGTGTGTGTCGTGTTGGTGTGTGTGTATGTGTCTGCATGCATTGTGTGCTGGCACTGCGTGTGTGGTGTGTGTTGTGTGTGTGTGTGTTGTGTGTGTGTGTGGTATGTGGCGGTGTGTCTGGTGTGGGTGGTGTGTGGGTGTTGTGTGTGTTGTAGGAGCAAGACAAGACAACCCCTGACCTGAATAAGCTTGGACCCCTCCTACCAGTACAAGCGTAGGCTTGAAAGCATGATAGCAAAACCACAACAAAACACACACCCACGGGAAACACACACCACACAAACACATTTTTTTTACCTTTTTTCCTATTTAATATATTTTAACAATACGTGTGAAGAATCACTTGTCTGTGATCTTTGTATGTGTTTCCTCAGTTTGTGTACACATCAGCACAGCACTACAAAAACTTGAAGAAGGAGGCACCAAACTTACGAATAATGCTGAAACTGTAAATCTGAAGCCTCTGGTCTTTATACTCGGGTAAGTTGCATCCTTTACAGTCCGCGCAAAGTTTAAGCAGGACTAGTGTATGAAGAGTGCGAAGTACACAAAGTTAGGAAATGCGTGCTATAGATGTAACCCATCTAAGGATCTTTCCTCTGTTTATTTCCTGTGTCTTGCTTGCTATAGAAAACCTCTGCGACCCCCAGGCCATGTTGGATGCTGAAGGACTGCATGGTTGCAGAAACGCTCTCTAGCCCTTCTATTGGACTGCTTTCTTGGTCGTTTTCCAATTGACCATCCTGTCTTTGTAATACTTCCATCTTCAATTGATATATGGACATTCGGAAAGTCAGTCTAGTATAGCCTGACATGTACACCTTTGTCTGCCATGTTGTTCTTTAAACGACTTCGTTGTGAAAGAATTTAGGGACACCAGTCGGCGGGTTGATTTCACCAAACCACGAATATTTTTGCTTATGTGAGTCATGAAGTAATAAAATAATTATAAAGAACACAATTGCAGTCTATTCGTAACACAAAATGATCTCTCAATTACGCCTTGTGTTGTCCTCAATCCAACACCAGTATGCCCAAGCACTCACACCACACACACACACACACACAACACCACCACACACACCACACACACACACACACCTCACACACACATGCCCAATTATATTCTTAATCTGATAAAAATGATCTCTTGCCACAAGATGACAATCCATCACTCTTCCTATCCTTCACTGACTTAATAAACAAAGTGCCTCATTTAGGTCTTCACCTTCATAACAGCTGCAACGATCTGCCAACGTTCAACACCTACACATGAGGACTCTCCTAATATATGGTGTTCCTGTGACCCCAATTATAGCACATCGTCGTCTCCGTGTGTTGTGTGTTTAGCGTGTGTGTGTGTCTCCTCTGTGGATGTGGTTGTGGTGTGGACAGAATACCGCTGTGGTGTGTGTGTGTGTCGTGGTGTGTGATGTGTGTGTAGTGTCGTGTGGTGTGTTGTGTGTGTGTGTGTTACGTGCTTACTAAGCACACATGGTTGGTATCCATAGCCTCAAACTCCAGAGCCGGGGCGAGCGGACAGCGGGGAGCGAGCAGGCAGCGGCAGCTTATGGTTTGTGATGCAGGGGGAAAGCGCACAGACGCACGCACGGGGTCCAAAGTGTGAGCCACAGTCACCTGTCAAGGACCAGGACATGTCGGCAGCACAGTACCGCCTGGTCTGTACCCTTCCCCTCTTGTCCAGGCACTACTCATTGCTCAACACACACACATCACCACAACAACACACACACACACACACAACTCACTATCCGACTACACCCCACACACACTACACGACTGGAACCTGTGTCCACTGCTGAGTTTGCCCACTAACGCACTTTCTACGCACCCACTACTTCAGCCCAGTCTTCTCAGGCGTGGGTCCGACGTCTCTAAATGTCCGCCCGCACCTCGTGTGTAGTAATGCGGTTAAGTATTTCCAACTTTTACCTTTAGTCGTTTTACAGCTCTTATTTAGCCAAAGGTGAGGCAGAAACAGTACAAACTTTACTAGCAGCCTAAATGGAGAGTAAATTCCTTTGTCTTGATATCTAGGCGTTAGTTCACACTGCACTAGCTGTGGTACTGAGTGCAATGATTGCAAGTGACTGTCATTCGTTTGGTCGGTAGCGAACAGCTTATCTGTGGAGGTTCGGATCTGGAGGGAGAATGCCCGGATTACGAGGCTGTGCTCCTATGAATAACCAAGGCAGATGCGCTGAAAGACGATCGTGCGTCGTGGCGTGAGAGAGCAGTTGATAAATAGTAGCCAACACGCTGAAAGGGTTCTATATCTTGGTTCTAGCTCATCTAGCTGTCCATGTGTACGTTCAAAACACAGACAAAATACAGACAAAAAACCACACACCCGTTCTGGTCATGGCTCAAATATTCTTCACTCTTCATCATTCGTTTGTCTTATCAAATGATACTTCAACAATCGATGTATGTTCTTCTTCCTGCATTGGTTTTTATCTCTGAGCACTTCACTAAAACATTTGGTTGACTGAGCTCTGACACAACAGCTCACATTGTCCGCCTGTATTCA
>OLKM01000410.1:316790-327100 GCA_900291075.1 Melanogrammus aeglefinus | reverse complement strand
CAGGCATGCAAGCATGCACACACCACACACACACACCACACACACACACACACACACACACACACCACACACACACACCACACATACACGCACACACCACACACACACCCCCACACCCAGCAGGGTGCCCATCTGTGCCCCTCGGCATCTTCCCAGGGCGACACACCTGTGTAGCCCTACGTCAAGCAGTATGATGCCGCAGGAGAGACAAGCTGTTTCTTCACACACACACACACACACACGCAGCACACACACACACACACAACACAAACACACACACACCAAACACACACACACACACACACCACACACACCACACACACAACACACACACACACACCACACACCACACACACACACACACACACACCACACAAAGATACATCATGACCCACCATCTGGTGCTTACCAGCAGAGTGAAGATGAATGGAGTGGACTTTGCAGCAGTTTTAATTGAGATGTTCAGTAAGCGGTTCGGTATTTCCCCTATAGTGTGTTATTTCTTTGTTAACATAAGCAAATTGCTGATGATTGTGTTTTAGAGAAGATACTTACACACAAAGAACACACAGTTCACAACACACACATGCGTACACACACATAACCACACACACTCATTTGTCTTTCTTTCTGGCAAACTCTTCTGTTCGCAGAAAGTACGCACCTTCCTTGGATCTTTTTTGCTGACAACACAATAAAGGGCATTTATATGTTCTCATTAGACCTTAACAGTAGGACTCATCACAAGTTCGCTAAGCAACAACAGTCAGTCAGGGAAACATTTCTCGTTTATGGGCATTCTGTGCATGGTAAACAAAGGCCGTGCAAGCTGCTCCAAAACCCCCCCCCACCCCCCGACGTTTTCGTGAACCTCACTTCCTGCTATTTCATCCACTTCCATTCCTGCCGGTCATTAGACACGGTGGTGGGCTAGGCTTACCAATGTGCCGGTTTCCGGGCGACCGGCCCAACTGTAATCTAATATCCAGGGTCTTTGCCTCAACGAGACGTTTGCTCTATTGTTCAGCTGTTGTCGCAGTGTGACTAAGCTTGGTGTGAACCGAGACAGATGTGTAGTAGGTCGTGGGGACGTACAGACAGAACACCAGGAAACAGTTAGCATGACCGGCAGGTTTATTTATTCATTTCAAGAATTTATAAATTTCTGAGGACATTGCCGTGACTAGGGTGGTTTGACCCCTGAACTGAAGCCTAACCTGTAGGTATCCTTGAGTAAGAGCCCTTACCCCTTAGCCCTTAGTCCTTAGCCCTTACCCTTAGCCCTAAGCCCTTAGCCCTTACTCCTCCTAGCCTGCTCCTTTATGGCCTGTTTCAAAATGTACCATCGCCGCTTTGGCTAAAAGCACCTGCTAAACAACAAAATAACAGTGAAACAGAACGGCAGTAAAAAAATCACACCTCCCAGCTCCATTCATGCCTCCCACCCAATCCACCTCACCCCAAGTGTTTTACACTCCGAAGCAGACCGACCTCTGTCCGACGTGGAAGCCCCTCCTGTATGATGTAGCTGTCCTGCTGCACACCACCACCACCACCACCACCACCACCACCACCACCACCACCACCACCACCACCACCGCGGTAACAGGACACTCCAGGCCCAGCAACGAGCCAGCTCATGGCCTTGAGGACCTTCCCGCTACCCTGGGGAGAGCTGGAATAGAAAGGGCTGATTCAGCCCCACCACTCTGACCTGCGTCCCACCCCCAAGAACCCCCTCCACCGCCACTCATCCTCTTATCAGCCATCCCTTTTAACCACCGCACCCTCCACCTCTCTCTCCCCCCTCCATGGTCCCTAATATTACCTTAATAGAGCTGCATTGGTACTGGGGGGAAGTGTATAAGTCTGGGAACGTTGTGTAACAGGAGAAGCTTGGGTGAGGTGTGGTGGTGGGGGTGGAGGGGGGATGGGGTGGAGGGGGGAGTAAGTTGGACCCGCAGGGGGAAAGAAACACTAATAGCATCTCTAAACTGTGTGCATTTGAGTGTGTGTGTGTGTGTGTGTGTGTGTGTGTGTGTGTGTGTGTGTGTGTGTGTGTGTGTGTGTGTGTGTGTGTGTGTGTGTGTGTGTGTGTGTGTGTGTGTGTGTGTGTGTGTGTGTGTGTGTGTGTGTGTGTGTGTGTGTGTGTGTGTGTGTGTGACCTATGTGCCGTGGGTTATATATTCGATTACCAATTTCCTTGATGTTTGCTCTCATTGATCGGTTGATTGTGAAATGCTCTATGACAACACAAGTTCATAATGCACCTGTTTATGTCTTATCATCATTTTCTTAGTATTATTTTTCATTTGGACTTGACCCAATGCTTAAAATTGAATTAATGAAATTCTCCTGAAATAATAATGGAAAGGTTAAAAAAATATTATACAAAGGACTGACTGTGATATCTTGGTTAATCTTGATCATGTTATGTTTAGGTTACTTATGCAACTTTAATATCTCTATGTCACGCTCTCACGCTCTCTCTCTCTCTCTCTCTCTCTCTCTCTCTCTCTCTCTCTCTCTCTCTCTCCTCTCATACACTCATACTCCATCTCTACCTCTCTCACTCTCTCTCCTTCTCTCTCTCTCTCTCTCTCTCTCTCTCTCTCGCACACACTCATACACACATGTATACACACACACACACACACACACACGCACACGCACACGCACACGCACACTCTCACACACACAACACACACACACACACACACACACACACACACACAC
Organism: Melanogrammus aeglefinus; assembly: GCA_900291075.1. Taxonomy (NCBI): domain Eukaryota; kingdom Metazoa; phylum Chordata; class Actinopteri; order Gadiformes; family Gadidae; genus Melanogrammus; species Melanogrammus aeglefinus. The sequence goes on along the minus strand of OLKM01000410.1, from coordinate 324,364 downwards.
ACACACACACACATAAAGAACCACCTGCAGGGTATAAATCATGGACTGGAATCAAAAAGACCCCAGAAAGCTGTGCCCGGCCTGTCCTTCGTCCCTGTCAGCTGTGAGGGGGGGATCTCTACTTCATCCCCAGGTCCCGATTCGGCCTTTTGAAGACATGGGAGTCAGGTTTCACCATAACATGGGAAATATGCTTTGACATGGCAGATTTAAGGATGCTGCACTGGGGTTGAAGAATGTGTTTTGTTTGTGTATTTGCTGTGTGTGTGTGTGTGTGTGTGTGTGTGTGTGTGTGTGTGTGTGTGTGTGTGTGTGTGTGTGTGTGTGTGTGTGTGTGTGTGTGTGTGTGTGTGTGGTATATATGTTTATGTGTTTTGTGTGTGTATGTGGGGGGGGTATATTTATGTATGTGGTCTAGTGTGTGCTTGTGTGTGGTGTTTGTGTATTTGTAGTGGGGGGGGTTGTTTGCATGTAAGTGTGTGTGGATGTGTGTGCCGAAGGGGGGGGGTTGTGTGTGCAGTGCACGTGCACACATTGTGTGTGCAGTGCACGTGCACACATTGTGTGTGTGTGTGTGTGTGTGTGTGTGTGTGTGTGTGTGTGTGTGTGTGTGTGCGCGTTACCATGAGCTTACATGTATCCATAGACCAGCAGAACAAGACAGTGATCCATTGTTCCTTTGACTCCTCTTGTCTGAGATCAGGCATCACTGATAACATCTATTTAGAGTCAAGGAGTTCACCAACTTCTCAAACAACTTTCTTTCTCTCTTACTCTTCATTCTTCCGGCATACCTTTATTTTCCTGGTATGGTGACATGAAATGTTTTCTTTGGGATTAAACGACATAGAGCAAATAATGTGCCCCATCCTCTTCAAAGGGACTTATTATTAGTTGCAGTATCTAATCCACGTGTGAATGCAAATGGAACATATTTCAGATACAATCTAATTCTTCCAATCCTGTCTGGTTGTATGGTTTAGTTTGCTAAATTCTAACGAAACCCATTTAGCTTAGGTCATCCATCCTGGGACACAGCATGTTTAATAAATTGTCAAATTATATGTGAACTTTAACAAACAGATTTCACAGACCGACACAGACACGCAAACGGACAAGGTCAGACAGAACAGACAGACAGACAGAGGGTGTGCGTGTCCTCTTGGTCATCCAAAGCGACATGTCCGGGCATGTCCCACCGGAGGAATGCATGTTCCTGGTGTTGGTTCCACGTTGTCGGCCAGAGAAAGGGGTCTCTTCCCTGGGTAGTGACTTTCACAGCACAAGGTCAGACCACCATCGTCCCTGGGCCGTTCCCCCCAAAAGCCGCTCAGAGATCAGAGCTCAGTGTGGAGAAAAAACATTCTTGAGGAATGTGTGTGTGAGACGCGTTTGCTCAAGTAAGCAAGCCTGAGTATCCTGCAGGTATGCTGTTCAAGGAAGATAGAGGAGCCCTGTGTGTCTGTGTGTGTGTGTGTGTCTGTCTGTGTATGTATGTGTCTGTGTCTGTGTCTGTGTGTTTGTGTGTGTGTGTGTGTCTGTGTGTGTGTCTGTTTGTCTCTGTCTGTGTACGCGTGCATGTGTATGTGTCCTGTTTGTCTCTGTCTGTGTACGCGTGCATGTGTATATGTCGCTTTCTCACAGAAATATATGTGTCTCTCGGTTGGGTGTATGTGTGTATGTGTGTGCTTGTCTTTCTCTTGTATGTGTATGTGTGTCTCTTTTTTTGTGTTCAAGTCTATGTCCATCTGTCTCTCGTCTCGTGCGTGTGTGTATGTGTGTGCGTGTGTCTTTTCTTTGTATGTAAGGGGGAGTTGTGCGTGTATGTGCCTACGTGTGTGTGTGTGTTTATGTGTCTTTGTCTTTCTCATGTGTGTGTGTGTTTGTGTGTGCATGTGTGTGTGTGTGTGCGTGTATGTGTGCGTCACTGCCCATCGGTGTGCAGTGAACCCCACCTGTTTTGTAATCAGTACCAATTATCCTCCAACACACAGAAAGACTCAGAGGCTGGAATTCCTTCCCCAGCACGACGCCCACTCACACCGTCCACCGCTAATACCACCACACACATGCACGCGCACACACACACACACACACACACACACACACACACATACAAACACACACACACAAACGCACGCACACACACACATTACACACATTACACACAGAAATAAAACTGCTCACACTCACACTTATTATAATATAAAAATTATGCATTGTTAATAAATAAATATATTAGACGTTATTTGAACATATAGACAGATGATTTATTTACTATTTATTGAATTTTCCATATATTTTATTCATGGGCCAAGACTCATCCAAGTATCACTTTAAGAGTCCCCGACAGAGGATTGTATCACATTAAGAGTCCCCTACAGTGGTGTGTATCACATTAAGAGTCCCCTACGGAGGAGCGTATCACATTAAGAGTCCCCTACAGAGGAGTGTATCACATTAAGAGTCCCCTACAGTGGTGTGTATCACATTAAGAGTCCCCTAAAGTGGCGTGTATCACATTAAGAGTCCCCTACAGTGGTGTGTATCACATTAAGAGTCCCCTACAGTGGCGTGTATCACATTAAGAGTCCCCTACAGTGGCGTGTATCACATTAAGAGTCCCCTACAGTGGTGTGTATCACATTAAGAGTCCCCTACAGAGGAGGGTAGGAGCTGCTGGGAGGACTTGGCCTTGGCTTATATTAAACCTCTTTTCACTAAACACTAACAAACTGTGGGTAACTGTGGGAGCACAATTACTCACACAGCCACACATACATACACAAACACAGGTATGCATGACACATTCACAGGCAGGCTCATTACTATCGACAAGTACAGAAAAACACACACACTCAAAGACACAATCTTGCATGTGTGCACATGTGTGTACACAAACCCAAAAACCCACTTGTACGTTCAAAATGACATACACTCCCCAACACACAAACACACACAGAAAGACACAAACACACACCCACACACACACACACACACACACACACACAAAGACACAAACACACACACACGCATAAACACACAAACACACACCCACACACACACACACACACACACACACAGAAAGACAGAAACACAGACACACGTATAAACACACAACACACAGGCATAATAGTGCAAGCACACACAAACAGAAAGATAGTCATGCACACACACACAAACCCAGATATCTCTCTGTCTCTCTGTCTCTGTCTCTCCCTCTCGCTCTCGCTCTCTCTCTCTCTCTCTCTCTCTCTCTCTCTCTCTCTCTCTCTCTCTCTCTCTCTCTCTCTCTCTCTCTCTCTCTCTCTCTCTCTCTCTCTCTCTCTCTCTCTCTCTCTCTCTCTCTCTCTCTCTCTCTCTCTCTCTCTCTCTCTCTCTCCCTCCCTCTCTCTCTCTCTCTCCTCTCTCTCTCTCTCTCTCTCTCTCTCTCTCTCTCCTCTCCCTCTCCTCTCTCTCTCTCTCTCTCTCTCTCTCTCTCTCTCTCTCTCTCCCCACCCCCCCGCCAGCAGCAGTGGTTCTGGCGGGGTCTCTGTGGGTTTCTGTGCTTTAATGGACCAGCAGTGCGACTCCCCTAAGGGCCGATCCTGAGCACAAGCTACTGAGGAACAGAGACAAATCAAGCCCTGCAAGCCTCCACCCTGGCCTGTGTCCAGGAGGCTCTCCCTGGGAGGTGGAGGGAGGAGGGGAGGAAGGGAGCAAAGGAAGGAAGGAAGGAAGCGATGATTCACTAGTGAAAGAAGGAAAAAAAAAGACAGAGAATGAAAGACATTTAAGGAATTCAGGAAGGAAGGAAGGACGGACTGAAGGAAAGATGGACAGAAGGAGGGTAGGAAGGAAGAATGAAAGAAAGAAAGAAAAATAGGAAAGATAGAAAAGAAAGAAAGAAACTATGACGACAGAAAGAAAGAAAGAAAGAAAGAAAGAAAGAAAGAAAGAAAGAAAGAAAGAAAGAAAGAAAGAAAGAAAGAAAGAAAGAAAGAAAGAAAGAAAGAAAGAAAGAAAGAAAGAAAGATTGCCAAAGAAAGGAATGGAAGAAAGACACATAAAAAACAAAGAAGAAAGACAGAAAGAAGGCTTTTACCATGTGTACCAGCGTGAACGGGGATGGTTAGCGGTTAACAGTGTTGGGAGAAGGAGTTCAACACGCTGAGCTCTGTCCTTGCCCGAGGCCTGGGTTCCTACCACTCAATGAATTCACAGGGCGTTTCATCTGCTGCTTCGGGCTATTTAGACAAATAATTAACCATGTCTAATTTACACATGTGGCTCTGCTGAGATTGGGTTGGTTCGAAGTGGTGGACAAAATATCAACATGCAGTACAAAATAAAAAAAAGTATTTTTCACCAAATACTCTTCCCTCTATCCTCTGTATTATAATCACCTTACAGAAGTATTCTCTTTTATTATCACCTTAAAGATCTATCCTCCCATTGAGGTACATGATCTCTGCTCTGCGCTAAGTGCACTAACTCAAATATTCCCCCCCGTCTCGTGGGAACGGCCCGACCACTTTAACGACGGCGAAAACAGCGTGAGTCATCCTCTCTCGCCGGCGAGATTTAGCCCGCGGGTTAAAGGTCAAAGATGTGGTTGGATGTCAGAACTGTCACACACACTCTGGGCCGTCTAAGTGTGTTTAATCTCTGCCCCCCTGCCTACGCCCCCTTGCCCCCCCCCCCCCTGCCTCTCATGTTCCCCTCTACTTCTGTCCTCGGGGCGTGGCGTTTAATACGCGAGCGTCTTGGGCTGAAACGCAAAGAGACAAGGCTAAAAGCGCTTTTGTTTTGGAGAAATATCGTTTTGATAATCAACTGATTCCACTTGACTCTCATCTCTACCGTGTCTCTCTTAGGCCCAGTCCCATTTCTACCCCTCCCCCTTGTTTTGAAGGGGTAAGGGGAAGGGGTAAGGGGTAGAAATGGGGTTGGGCCTTAGTCTCCATCTTTCTATCTCACTCCCCTACCTCTCTCTTCACTTTCTCTGTTGGGAGACTGGTTAAGTTGTACCAAAAGCCCATCTAACTAAAGATTGAAACAAAGGTGTTGCTGGTCCCTTCTAACTCTCTCTCTCTCTCTCTCCCCCTTCTATCTCTTTCTCTTCTCTTCCCACGCTCTCTCTCTCTCTCTCTCTCTCTCTCTCTCTCTCTCTCTCTCTCTCTCTCTCTCTCTCTCTCTCTCTCTCTCTCTCTCTCTCTCTCTCTCTCTCTCTCTCTCTCTCTCTCTCCCTCTTTCTGCCTCTCTGACGTGCGCTGTCTTGTCCAATTTTTTAGACAATGATTTATTTTCTGTCCAAATTGCCTGCATAACACCAAACAATTGCTTCATCCAAAATCATACGGCATTGCAACTGTCTGTTTCTGTGTGTTTGTATAAGTGTCTGTGTCATTACACAACATACGTAATTATCTATGACGACAGGGAGAATACATGTAAATGTGGATTCTGAGGTAGGACCCTGTGTTGTGTGTGTGTGTGTGTGTGTGTGCGTGCGTGTGTGTTTATGTATAAACACATGCACGCATATGGTCTGCTTTACAATATATTGAAAAGGGAAAGTAGCAGTTCTCGTATGTATATACTGTATACATGTATACTGGTAATAGCTGATAATATGTGGAACACTATTATACAAAGAACATAATACAGGATTCACTTCCTGGTCTGGTGGGGCAACAAAGGCTGTGTCTAAAGCAAGGTTATGATGTTCTAATTACCGTTTTACTGATGCACACACACACACACACACACACACCACACACACACACACACACAACACACACACACACACACCACACACACACACACACACACACACACACACACACACACACACACACACACACACACACACACACACAGCAACACACCCCATATCATCTCAAGGACTTCTACAGGTCAGACTGCAGGCGGATCACGGATGTTGGGGCTCGAACCCAGATGCCGTCATCCAGAGGTCGAACTCATCCATGACACTATCCTCCCCATGTTTAACAATATACCCATGATGAATTACTGCTGGTAATCCTTTACTGCAGCTGTATGTCCTGTCGTAGCTGTCAGAGGTGTACTGGTGTATTACTGGCACAGTAGAACAGGAATCAGTTGTGTGTCCTGTAGTATCAGTACTAGTACTCAGAGGTGTGCTAGTGTAGTACTACTTTAAAAACAGGGAACAATTGTGTGTCCTGTAGTATCAGTATTAGTAGTCAGAGGTGTACTGGTGTACACTGGTTCAGCAGAACAGCGATCACGGGGGACTGGCATGTAGCTGCCGGGCTAGTAGGTAATCAGAGGGAATAAACAGTTCAGAAGCTAGCTTCTAATTTCCCACGCGTAGACGTCAGCCGTTGGTGCCTGTGCATCACTTTGTGGTCGGATAGAAACATGTGTACAAGCCCACGTGCATACGAGCACACACAAACACACACACAAACACACACACACACACACAGCACACGCACACACACACACACACACACACACACACACACACACACACACACACACACACACACACATGCATACATACACGCATGCATGCAGTAACAGTTTTTCTTGAGGATGCCAAGTGTAGTGTGTGTTTGTGTGTCAATAGTGTGGTTGTGTGTCAATGTATATACGTGTGTGTGTGTGTTTATTATTAATGTATTATATATGTGTTTTGGTTTTTGTGCATCTACATTCGTACGAGTATGCAGTCAGTAGCCTTGTAGATCGGCCCTTGTGTTTGCGTGTATGCGTGTGCGACTGTGAGTGTGTGTGAGTGTGTGTGTCGGTCTGTCTGTGTGTTCTCCAGCACAAACCAGGAGCCAGCCTACATTCTTCCGCTTCCTGGCCAGGAACCCGGTGAACTGACCTTCCCAGCGCTCCGACGATGTCCTCTGTTGCATTGTTCAACATGTCATAGCCGCGCGATTATTCCCCTCGCGCCTCACACTGAACAATTCATAACCCACCCCACCTTTATGTAAGATGTGAAGCCCAGGCTCGTTAAAACACCGCTCAGGGAGGGAGGTTCATGCAAGGCAACGCACCAGGAAACACTGGATGGAGACGTTGGTGCGGGGGGGAGAATCACAATGGCTTTTCTTTTCTTTGCTGCCCCACCTTACATTAAATGATGTTATAATGGATTACGACGGTGTTCTGTGAGATATCCTGGACCTATCTAAAAAGAAAATGCTGATTTTTCATTAATTAATGCAGATTCAATGTTCATTTAAAAGTATGATAAATTGTAGTCTGATGAGTCTAAAATGGTCTGAAAATCGTATGAGAACATGCATAGTCATGAATAATCGTAATTATATCAAATACTATATAAAAAAAGTCAGGTTGTCCGTATTTAGGACAATATTGTAGAATCCTATTCAAACAAGCTAACTCTGTATGGTAGACCACTACACATACATTTGAACTACAAATTTCCACACATCTTTTGCAGACTAACCTTACATTTTGATAAACCATCTCTGTTTTCAAACAACCATAGCTCCATTTTCATTTGTCAATGTCAGATAACTCATGTGGTTCCTCCTCATGAACAGCCAGAACTTCAGAGAAATTCGAGA
>OLKM01000410.1:294290-311790 GCA_900291075.1 Melanogrammus aeglefinus | reverse complement strand
CCCTAGTTAAAACACACACACACACACACACACACACACACACACACACACACACACACACACACACACACACACACACACACACACACACACACACACACACACACACACACACACACACACACACACACACACACACATATGATCTCACATTAAACCTCCAATATGCAGAGCTCCATGTCACCATTAGCTCCTCGTCGTGACATATTGCGGACCCTTTAGCGCAGCCTGTCATTTGCAGATGGAAGATTAGCGGTCGAGGGCTCATCTCAGCCCACTATTACAACACATGGATGCAGTCGGGAGGAAATACATCAAGGGTGTATCCCCTTGATCCTGGTACGGGTTCGGAGGTAATGGTGGAGGACTATGACCATGTCATCGTTTGAAGGTTTAAAAGCTTCAAGTCCATTATGGTGGAGAGTATGTGCTACCAATAATAATGATCATATCATAATTATCGGGGAAAACCGAAAGGATTCTTCACGCTTGACTGTTGGCCATGGCGTTTTTTTTAGCGACAGGTTCTCAATTTTCAATAAGGAAACGTAATCTTCGTCTATGATGGGTCTGACCTCTACCCTTTCAACCCGGTCTCACGAAAATACGTGACACTGTCACGTCACGTCATTTAATCTATTCATTCGTGATCTGGGACACGTAATTTCAGTTTTTTCGTGCGAAAAAAGGACAAAATTTCAAACTCATTTTTAAAAGAAGAGATGAAGCAGCTACCCTTTTCTCCGTCGTGGTTTGCTCACAGAGCAGCGCACCTGCATTAAATATATCCGTGAATTGTCACAATTTCTCAGAATTAAAGGTGAAAGTAGAAATGGATGGCCAAAAGCTATCATATTGTTTAAAATGTATGCTTTTGGCACGAAAAAATAGAAATGACGTGCCCCAGATCATGAATTAATAGATTAAATGACGTGACAGTGTCACGTATTTCTGTGAGACTGGGTTGACCCTTTATGTGTATGCATGTGCGTGTGTGTTTGTGTGCTTGTGTGTGTGTGTGTGTGTGTGTGTGTGTGTGTGTGTGTGTGTGTGTGTGTGTGTGTGTGTGTGTGTGTGTGTGTGTGTGTGTGTGTGTGTGTGTGTGTGTGTGTGTGTGTGTGTGTGTGTGTGTGTGTGTATGTGTGTGTGTGTGTGTGTGCAATGTGTTGTGTACGTTGTAGGAGTCGTGTGTGTGTGTGCGTGTGTGTGTGTGTGTGTGTGTGTGTGTGTGTGTGTGTGTGTGTGTGTGTGTGTGTGTGTGTGTGTGTGTGTGTGTGTGTGTGTGTGTGTGTGTGTGTGTGTGTGTGTGTGTGTGTGTTGTGAGTATCTGTGTGTGTTTGGCCTGTCCAGTGACATGACTATATGAAGCCAACCGTATGATCACGCATGTGCGTGTGTATATTTTTGGGGAAATGGAATTAACTGTCACGACAACGAGATTAACTACAAAATTATCGTATGTGTCCACCTAGTGGATACATGCTTACATTACGGGATCCTACATATTAACTTTTTTTTTGTTCACACGCTCTATGACATCGCAGACATTTTGTCACATCATCGATTGCTGATTAGAACCTAAGGAATTACTCGCAACTGTCCACAACACAAGATATTATCATAAACTAATATTATACGATTCTACATAATATGTGCCAGAAATGTGTACTTCTACTTACTTCAGATTGTGACATTTTCTTTATTCTATGATATTTAAAACATCACTCTTCCCATACCACCGCACTTACCAAAACTCTTTAAACTAACATACAATAATATATTGATCGTTGTTGTTACTATGTTCCACTGCTCCTCCTACTGGTAGTTACTAGAACTGCAACCTGAGAATAACCGTACAACACATAAATAAGTAAAAAGTATATGTTATTCGTATTGTATTATACATTATGGTCCACACTGTCAGTCTCGTATCATCAGGCATTGTGAGCATGGTTTAAAGGTATTCACAATTCATTGCGCACCTTCTGTGCCACTGGCCACATTGATGGAGGCTGTTTTTCTGATGTCATAATGCCTTTGAGTGTGTTACACGAAAACCAGGTGTGTTTCAATATCTGTACATTACAGTATGGGTACCGAACTGAAAAATGCAGGCCACCTGAAAGTTTTCAATTGTGGCACAGCCTACCCCTTTTTAATATAATGCCCTGCAGGTAGGACTACTTGAAGCATGCAACAACCGTCGGCGGTCAGTATGGCGTCATCATACCAAACTCTATAATCCATTATGACAAAGATCGACCGTAAAACCGTCATTGCAAAATAGAGGGTGAATACTGGCATCTGCGAGACCTACCTTTATGAGATCATCACACATTAAGTTGTAATGCATTATAGTCATAAAAGAATGGGTTGTGAATGCAGGCCATTACAGATGAAAAACGAAGGTGTTATCATTCATAATTCGAGAGTTAATTAGAGATGTTATTAACACGTTCTTACTGTCACAAAGTCCTAGCCATTGCGATAGTTATACAGTGTGTGTACGCAACAAGAGTGGCAGTTCTACAAATAAGAAAGACAACAATAGTGTGTGTGTGTGTGTGTGTGTGTGTGTGTGGTTTGATCGTGGTTACGTGTGTGTGCACGCTTGCACAAACCTGTAGAATGCATCAGCATCACCACGCACACGAAGAAACTCACGGAGACTTGTGATTGGTTCCAGCCACCCCCGTCCTCCAATCGAAGGGCGGCTTTTGCTCCGCCCGCCACATCACTAGAATGGCGGAACTCGGAGCAGGAATTCCGCATGCGCGCTGATAACGTGAATAGCAGACGGGGCAGCGGAACTGATGTCCATCCGTTGGCGATACAGATCTGTTGCCCCTTAACGACACGGGCTGTCAAACGAGTCCCCAGCCGCCAGCTGTTAGTCAGGCTGCGGTACACCAGCAGGATAGCACAGCTGGCTCCACGGCTAGCGCTGGGCTTAAAGACTTGACAGCCAGGAGGATAAACTATTTCAGCCCGCTGCTCTGACTCGGAACGTTGCCTGCAGTCGCGACTTTGGCGCACCTCGCCAGGATTAACCCCGCAACGGAATTATACATATGTACAACTTTTTTTTTCTTGGGAAGAGTTTGAAAAGTTGCGAGGATGGATGTGATTGGGATGCTGAATTTGGACGAGCTGGCCCACGGCCTGGCCGGCATGACCATGTTTCCATACTTTGACACAGCGCACTACGTGGTGTCCGTCATGGCTTTGAGGGAGCAGTCAGGTGAGTCCACTTCTGGTTCCTTCAGGTCCTCCGGGGCCTCATTGGTGAACTTGGTTGGGGTGCTATAACCGTATTCTGTGCTATTCTGTTCATAACTGGTACGGCCTTTGCTAGTCTATTCTACTACAGTATTGGCTTCTATATTCTAGTCTATAATGGGCTATTGTAATCTGTCATAGTCTCTTATATTCGATTATTTTTATGGTCTTCTCTTTTCTTTTATGGTCTACTCTGTTATATTCTATCATGGTGTACTATCCTATGATAGAATAGTATTACTCTATTCTATTCTATTCTATTATGGTATACTATATTATAGTATGCTCTATTCTGTTCTATTATGCTCTAAACAAAATAGCATGACTCAGTTAATTCAACAACAACAAGTTATCTAGTAGTTTTTAAGGTAATGACTACAGTCATTGTTTTCATTTTGATCTAGTTAACCACGCAATCAAATACATTGAGATTAGATATTTACAACATCTAATTAAATATTTACCGCACATTGTTCTCCACATTGCTAAATATTAACTTAATTTTAACTTTATTGACCTCATCACAAACGGCAGGACCAAACCCACCATGCTATTGCCTATAATTGCAGACAACGTAGTGTTTATACTGTAATGATAGCTTATTATAAACGTATAACAACATGTTATTACATACAACCCATGAGTTTTCGTTGCCAATCAGCCACCGCCCATTTCGCCTCATAGGTGGGCTTGCAGCCAGAGTCTGTTGTATAACAAAGAAGAACAGGTGGACTTTTACTGGAGGGAGAGTTGACCTTACTCAGGCGCGCACACACAGACACACGCGCACAGGCACACACACTGTTCCTTCATTGTGACATTGTCACCAATGTTGTAACTCGACTCTATTTTAAATGGTGCCTTGCAAGGCAACTGTGGCCTTTTCCCTTCCTTCCATCTTTGTATTCTCGTCTGTCGCTTGGAGCAAAATGTACAAGATGGAGAAATGACAAACAGCAACATGTCACCCAACCCACCACTGTTTTAGGGCATATCCAAATGTGTTTGTGTTGGGTTGAGTGTGGACCCTGTAGCTCTATAGATAGGACTCTATCTATAGGGGGTGTGTGTGAAAGGGTAGCGAGATTGTAAAAGAGGTATTGGTGCAACATGAAGACATTTGTCTTGTTTGTGTGTTTTGTAAATTTCTGTGTTGAGATATGTCCGTCAAAGTCCATAAAAGATTGCAGTGAGGACATGGAGTTCAGTTTCAAAAGGGCCTGGTTTAACAAAAGTCCCATAGAAATGAACCAGGGCATGGTAACCACTGCCAATGAAGGTCAATACAACTCTGGCCACCCAAGTCTTGGTTACTTTACAAGCTCTTCGGAGAGTGTACCCAAGAGGCAAAGAAAGCTCCAGAAAGCCCAAGGGCTGACGGACCAGGACAATAACTCCTGGCTGTTGCCAAACCCGGTTCCCACTCACCCCCAAAAAAGGAAAGGAATGTTGAAGATGTCTTCGCTTGACAAGACTGCAAAAGTTCACACCACAAAATGAAAACGTATACACTAAGGGAAAACACTGGTCATATTAAAAAATAGAGAGTGTTGAAAGACACTTTGACGCGGACGGAGGATGTGATGTTCTTCCTTTGAAGCTGTGCAGTTACTCGGTTTGGAGTTCTTACTCCATCCAACTAATGTTGACATTTACCGTTTGTTTACAGCGTCGCTGTACTGGTATTTTTAGAACGTCACAAGGCGACAGTATGTAAGGATCGAACCAGGAATGAGGGGCCAGGTTGTGCATGTGTGCATGTGTGCATGTGTGTGTATGTGCAATCGTACATGTATGCATGTGTACATGTGTGTGTGTTTGTGTGTTAAGCAGAGGAACTAAATTTAATTGACACCAGCGACTCAACCTCCGTTTTCGACCTTAGACCCTTCCCTTTTTTTAGATTTGACTTGTAAATGTCTCTCCTAGGAATGCAAATGTTGGTGCCAGGGTATTCCTTAGGGTGGTGATGTAGTACAGGGTGCTTGATGTGAGTTTGGGTTTATGTTCCTTGCAGGTTGTGTTTGCAGCTTGGGTTCATTTGACAATGGGCAAATTTAGACAATAATTTTGTAGCTATTGCAACAAATGTTATAAATATTTTACAATCCCTACTGGGATTAGGTCATTTTTTATTCGATACAGTCTTAAACTTTAACTGACTTTGACTTAGCGTATAAAAAACACACCCAAGCTGATTCTCACTTCTAACATGTTTGTGTCCAAACACCTGTACGACATATATTGATTGATTTTACGCTTTATACAACTTTTAATCGTGAAAACATGTCCCCTTTGTGACATGAAAGTGGTCCCCAGAAGGCTTTGTGAGAACATGTCAGTGAATCTTCCATGCAGCTCACTGCAGCTCGGGCACATTAGCTTTGGCCTAGAGACCAGTTATCAAATCGATCTTTTTCACTTCACAGATGCCAACAGGCACTGATCACGTGGTTCACTTGACAAGTAATCCATTCTACTTTCAATAAACCATGAGAGGTCAGGCTTTTTTTTCCAGTAGTTGTGTGGTCGGTTGTTAGGAATTCCCATCGCTGGTCTAGTTTTATATTTCCTGTCTGTTTATCTGTTTATCTGCATGCTTCAAAGCACCCCCCTATTTTTTCAGGAAATAAACCGAGTCGATTCACATTCAAATCTATTGAATTTGCGTCTGTAAATAGGGGAAGTAAGGCAGCAAGTGTTCTTTGAATAGTGGTGATTAAAGGGAATTGATCATGATAAGTGGTGTTTCACGTGACTATACACAAAAGAATAGACCGTAACAACGGGTCTGCCTGTTTCTAAAGTACACTCTGGCCTGCTATACTTAAGAGATTAAGAGAGAACTTTGTAGTCTAAAAGGTATTTATTTATGCAGCCTAATGATTAACAAGAGACTCAAAAAAGACTGATGGATGTTCAGTGAAATATATTTTTACTTTTATTATCGTATCGACTTCTGAATAATGATCTGTGTCAATTGAAGTGGTACGTTGTGTCAAATCATTTTCGGTTATAGGGATCGGAAATTGTGTTGACACCTTGAAAAATGGTTTTCTGCATCCCTATTTCTGAAAATGTATCATGATTGTAGTCTAGGTTGTTTCAATGTTTACAGGAATCATTCACTGGGGTCAGGTACTTTCAATCTTTACTTGACATACTTTCTATGTGAACTACTCACCACCAGTATGATTAGGGAGTCAGTAAATGAGTCACAGTCAGATAGATCTATACAACCCCCTCTCTGGAAGTCCTTCTCCAGAAGTCTCTAATCGGCCTGCTAATCCCTCCAAATAATCCTGTGTGTCTTCACCTAATGCACATTAGCAGGTAGCTACTTTAGGGGTCGGCTGGGTTCAGTGTGTACAGTATGTGGATCATTCCTTCAAATTATAAAATGCAGGAAGTGTTATATTAGCTACTTTTGGCGAGCTGAGGGTGAAACAAATGAAGAATTCATGTGTTCCACGACCGGATTGTGTTCCACTACAGGGAACAGTATCCGATGAATTGTGTATGCTTTCTTTTATCTGTCTCTCAGAAGGCATCTGGTCAATATGTCACATTTTTACCTGAAAAAGGGGCAGAGCACTGAGAAGTTTTTAAAAGTTTATCTTGTACAAGGAAAATATTAGGAATGATAGTCAAATATTGACTGTGAGGAGACAAGGTAATGTCTTTAGAATGGGATGCTTTTATGTATTTTTCCTCCAAAGTATATATATATATGTCCATTGATTTGAACTTGAAATGAGATGCAGGATAAAGAAAAGAAGGAACCTTCATTCTCCATTCATAAGTAGCGAGTGTAAATCAATATAATATACTTTTTTATGACTCATAAATGCTCTTCTTGTACACTGAACTTTGAACAATCTGCCTGTGGGCAGTTCCTCTTATTGGTTAAACAAGCTCAGCCTCTTTGGACTCTGTTGAAGTGAGGAGAGGAAGTATGGATGGTTTTATGAACAGCAGGCAAACATTTTTATTTACTGAACGTATGCAGTGTTTTTTTTTCATTAAATCCATATCCTGTAGTGTACTCTGACTGTAGAGTGGACCTGGGCTGTTCAATGTATCGTAGCTCAAAGCTTTGCATATTAACAGAAATATCAATAATCAAAGACAAGGGCTTTAATCTAGCTGAAGTGGTTCCCATCCTGTTGGCCTGACTGGTTCCCAGTCTGCAAGCCCTGCTCCAAAACTATTGACCAAATTAATCAACATTCATTGTTGTTCTAAATAATTTATGTGTATGGTATTTTTCTGCAATTCAGCATGTTCTGACCTAAGTGGCCATGGTTGTGGTTGGGTTCACAAATATCGTATCTTAGGCAGTCTGGGGGTCGCTTAATAGGCTATGTAGGCCTATTGAAGGGATCTTCGTCTTCATCATCATCTCTCTCTCTCTCTCTCTCTCTCTCTCTCTCTCTCTCTCTCTCTCTCTCTCTCTCTCTCTCTCTCTCTCTCTCTCTCTCTCTCTCTCTCTCTCTCTCTCTCCCTCTCTCTCTCTCTCTCTCTCTCTCTCCTCGCTTCTGCAGCTCTCCCTCTCTACCTCTCTTCGTCTCCTGGTTCAGCTCCCTCTCTCTCTCTCTCTGCTCAGCCTCTCTCCCTCTCTCTCTCTCCCTCTCTCTTTCTCTCTCTCCTCTCCCCTCCCTCCCTCTCTCCTCTCTCTCTCTCTCTCTCCCTCCCTCTCTCTCTCTCTCTCTCTGTCTCTGTTCTGTCTGTCTGTCTGTCTGTCTGTCTGTCTCTCCGTCTCTCTGTCTCTCTGTCTCTCTCTCTCTCTAATCTCTCTCTCTCTTCTCACTCTCTCGCTCTCTCTGTCTCTCTCCTCCATCATCGCTCCCGCTCGTCTCTCTCTCTCTCTCTCCTCGCTCTCTCTCATCACACTCTCTCTCTCTCTCTCTCTCTCTCTCTGCTGGTAGATATATCTCTCTGCTGCTCTCTAGAGAGACCGTCGATAGCCTCAGCGACTGAGAGCTCTCTCTGACTGGTCTGTCTGTCTGTCTGTCTGAGATCTGAGAGAGGTCTGTCTGTCGAGATCTGAGACTATGTCTCTCTGTATCGCTCTGAGCACTCTCTCAATCAATCTCTCTTCCCTCTCTCTTCGTCTCTCGCTCGAGATCTCTCTCTCTCCCTCTCCCTCTCCCTCTCCCTCTCCCTCTCTGTGCTGCAGGTGTTCTGGAGCTGTCGCGGCGAAGTCCGTTCGCCTGCTGGTTCAGCTCCATGCTCTTCTGCTTCGGAGGAGCCGTCCTGTCCGGCCTCATGATGGCCGAGCCGCCCATCGCCCCGCTGTCCAACAGCACCAACGTCCTGCTGGCCTCACTCATCTGGTGAGTGGTAGAGAGAGGTAGGGTGATACAGAGAGAGAGAGAGAGAGAGAGAGAGAGAGAGGAGGGAGGGAGAGAGGGGGAGAGAAGGAGGGAGGGAGGGAGATGGAGAGGCGTGAGGGAGAGAGAGAAGAGAAGAGAGAGAGAGGAGATGAGTGGTAGAGAGAGGTAGGGTGATACAGAGAGAGAGAGAGAGAGAGAGAGAGAGAGAGAGAGAGAGAGAGAGAGAGAGAGAGAGAGAGAGAGAGAGAGAGAGAGAGAGAATGAGAGGGGGAGAGAAGGAGAGAGCACTTAAATTAATCTGGCTTCCCTGATATGGTGAGTGGTCGAGAGAGATAGGGAGGGAGAGATAGACACTCCCTAATTTGTGAGGTAAAAAGATAGACTCACAATTTAGTAAGCTAAATAGGTCAAACACGTTTTTACGTTAAATCTGCTATAGTTTTTTCATCAAATGTCCTCAAGACACTATAAGACATATTTTGATCTCTTCAAATTCCCTATAGCTGGCTATAGTTCCCTCTAATGGTGACAAATAGTATTTTAATTTTTTTGTTCTAAAATAAATGCTGCCCTCTACTGGCGACCATGCCTCAGCTCTCTTCCACAAACAAGACTGAAGTTCGTTGTTTTTTGTTAGGGTACGAAAAGATCAAGCAGATGCATGCATACTATCATTTTGTGTTTAAATCGTTTAAATAATAGAGACTTTGAGTCAATATATTATGTATATTTTCTTCCTTTCAGATTCTAAACCTGACTCTAATCCTGACTGTGATTCTCTCTCAGACTCTGGCTCTGACAGTGCTTGCTACCTGTGCCCCTCCCTCAGGTACCTGGTGTTCTACTGCCCCTGGGACCTGCTCTACTCCTGCGCAGCTCTGCTGCCCTTCCGGCTGGTTCTATCAGGGATGAAGGAGGTGACGCGGACGTGGAAGGTGCTGGGAGGGGTCAGCCAGGCCAGCATCAAGTACCAGGACAGCCTGCTGGTCATGGTCGCCATCGGCTGGGCAAAAGGTTTGTCTTACCCATTAAGCTTGGGAATTGAAGTTTTACATGGAAGTAGTATAGGGCTTGGACATCAGAATGCATCATGGGAAATTTTGTTGGTGACGCGCCGCCATTTTGAGAGGAATCAAGAGAGTAAAACTGTAAAATTCTCAATTTACATCAATTTACCGTTACCCCGGCTAATGAAACTTTGTTTTGACTTTGGCTGGGAGTCAAATACCCTTACCACTTGATAACAATTAAACAATACCATACATGTTGAATTTGCTTAAACATTTATTGATATGCACATGTTATGTTATATATATATTATTCATTGTTGTTACTTCTATTTGATTACAGTCCTACATTTTGTTTATTTTCTGCTCACCCATTAAACTTTTATTTTGTATGACGGTTCTATTGTTTTGTATCATCAATACCTCATTATTTTTCTGCTCTGTTGATGTGAAGCCCTTATAAGGAAAGTTGCTTAGGCGTAAAAATAGACATGGGTATAATTGAAGTTGTGATGATTAACATGATAATTGCTCCGTGGTTTCGCTAGGTGCTGGAGGCGGGCTGATAGCTAACTTTGAGCAGCTGGTCCGAGGGGTCTGGAAACCTGAGACCAACGAGCTCCTTAAGATGTCCTAGTAAGACCCCACACCGTAGAATACTTCACAGTGCTGCGGCTACGTAGGACATCCAGGATCATTCTAACTATGCTACTACCCATACATTATCGCCATTTGCACATCTGAACCCTCTATATTTGATACGTTTCATTTTCAAATTTTGTGAAAAGTTGTGTTTATCTTTGATATCTGTTCTGTTACATTTGGTATGTTTCGTATTTTGTTTTTCATTGTTGCATCCACACATCCAGACAATTTCCTCGTATGGGTTACCTTCCTGCCAATCAACAATGAGGTCAATGTTTTGTGACGAATTAAACCTGAACATACACATTTTATTAATCCTTTGTATCCTTTCAATAACTGTATTTCAATTAATCCATTTGTGTCTTGTTTTGCCCCGCCTGTAACTTTACCCAAGGTCAGCATGATGTCATGGTCTTGATGAACCTGGTGACCTCTGACCCGTGGCTCTTTCTTTCTAGCCCGACCAAGATCACCCTGATCGGGGCGGTGATGTTCTCCCTCCAGCACACCCACTACCTGCCCCTCCAGAAGCACCACCTCATGCTCATCTACACCGTCTTCAACGTGGTCAACAAGGTCTGTGGCGTCATAACAGCCCCCCTCACAGGGGGGGCCAGTGTAGTCACTACAAGCCAGGTCAGAATCAACCCATTTGTGACATCACAAGTGGTGGCGGCGTCCACCCAGATTGATGATCCACTAATTGGTAATATAGAAAATCAATCGTTTTGTGGCTCCACATGTGGTAGTGTGGTAGGTCATTTAAATGATAAACCATTTTTTGACATCATAAGTGGTTGTGTGCACCCGACTCAACGGGTAGGCCATTGACTAACTAAACCGTTGTTTATGTCACAAGTCTGGTTTGATCTTTCATCTCAGTGGGCCCTCCCACTTGTGATGTCACAAGTGGGCTGATGCGAACCTCACGCCTAGGACAGTAGTCAACCTATGAGATGTAGGCTAATACAAATAACCCAAATATAGCCGGTAGAGTCAATATTTTGTACATTTGAAAAACACAGTGGCTATGAGCAAAAAGAAAAAAAGAAAATCTTCTAAATGCTAATATTAGTAATATAATATTGTTTATTTACAGTGTCTTTGTCACAATTGAATTATATTATCGTGTTTATTGTATTGTAGGCGACTGTGTGTCTCCACTTTAACCCACATAATTGCTCTGCATTTCCATTTTCTTTCATAGTATTTTATTTGAGCGTTTAGTCCAATGAGCTGCACCAGAACAGGGCTCATTGGATGGGCAGTGTGTTTCCCTCCACCCAGACCACAGCACCAAGCGGTGTTGGAGTGCAGTGTCGTCTCTGTCGTGACCTTTCCACCTACACTGCCTTTCATAAAGTTTCCAGCGGCTGGTGACTCACATTAGTTGGGTATTACCCCACGGGCTCCAGTTTTTGCATCATTTTCATCAGCTTACATCATCTCCCTTCCCTGTTCTGTGGGAAACTTGAGCAGTTCGCTGAGACGAAGATAAACCTACCATCCCTCGTATCCCCCTCCAACCACTATTAGCTCCCATCCAACTCTGATCGGCCCAATTAATGACGAGCCGTTTCATCAGACTCAACACTCGTTGCCCGCCTGCTGTTTGTTATTTTGTGTTGATGATGTGCAAGGCTCCGCATCCATCTCATGTCGCCTGTCCCTCGCACAAAAGATCGTGCATATAGAGTAAGCATGGTAAAGCGAACATTGTGTTGTATATAATCACATTACATGCCAGTGTATAGCACTGCATAGCATAGCGTAGGGTATCACAGCATCACACGGCATAACATTGCATCGCATTACATAGCCCCAGTCAACCTCTGACAACCATATGATCTCTTCTCGTCTCCTCCCCTTCCCCAGGCAAGGATCATCATCACAGGCTCCTCCACCTCCCCCTTCGCCCTGGTGGAGTCGGTCATCTACAGGACACTGTTCGCCTCCTCCTCCTCCTCCTCCTCCTCCTCCTCCTCCCCTTACACAGCCCTGAGCTCCGACGGCAAGAAGCCAGTCGCCATCGACAACGGGAACACCTCCACGAACAAGAAGAAGCCGTCCTCGTCCTCCACGCCGACCAAGGAGTCCGGGGAGAGGAGAAGCCAGGCCTTGGCTTCCCCTACTCGGGGGAAGAGAGAAGACCAAAGAAGCGCCAAGACCAAAGAACAGGAAGAAGACAGTAGCTGTAAGAAGACAGACTAGTCGGCCATTTTGACCGTAGTGCCTCTCCCGTCTCAATAAACCAAGAGGCTTGTTTTACATTGGCTGTCAGCATGTGACGAGGCTTACTTTTGGTACTCTCGCTCTCTCTTTGCTGTATATATTATATTTTTAAAATTTCCTGAGCTGTATTTAACTCTCGAACTGACAGGGAAAATAATTACAATGGGGACGTAATAAGCCCCTGTTGAAATCGAATGTGAGTGTGACGCCCCAATCAAAGTTCTCCTGTTTAATTCTAGGGTGAGGGTGACCCCATTTTCATCATGCAGTGCTGTAATACTCCTTCATGGTGTGATTGAGCACCATGCTGAACCCCAGCGAATACTGAATGTGTTTAGCAGGCTTTTTATACATATTTATAATGACAAATCATAGTTTATTATAGCCTAATCTATCATGTTTGGGGACAGACTTGGACTGTTTGACTACTGATCTGATGTTGTTTGTCCGCTCTCTCTTCTATATACATGCTTATTTAGGTACGATGCACAGTATGTCATACTCCTTATTCTGCACTTTCGGAAGAAATTCCTAAAAGGATTCAAATATATATTGTCAGGTACTATTGAGATATTTTATCCTGTGCATACAATGAATTGCACTGCTGAATGTAAAGAATATTTTTTTCTTAAAGAGAATGCTTTTTTACACTCTATTCAGATTATATGGTGGATGCTTTTGAATACTCGGGGATGCTTGAAAATAAATAAATTAATACAAATACCGAAACTTGTGTGGCTCTTTCTTTGTAAAGTGCATTCGCACACATAAAGAAATACACAATTTGTATAAGTGAAAGGGTTCTTGTAGTCATAATCTTTCCTGAATCTCTTTCCCTTTGTGACACCTGGTCCGATATCCTCTTGGGACCACCACATGGGACTGAGATCCTGATGGACTTGATGGATTGGACACACCCAACAAACATCTGAATCTACACTCCCATTTGTGATGTCATCAAGGGAATAGAGCTTGAACAACTAGTGGCAGTTGTTAAATCGGGGGCCCATTACTAAATTAGACTCAGGTCATTGTTACTTGGATTAATAAAACGCTCAGACCTCTATGGAACCAGACATGTTATCGTCCTAACAGGTCATCTGGTTTCTTGTAGTCATAAACTATACTTTCTCTCGAACATGGCGGAAAATGAGATGAGCAGGCCATGGCAGAGCTCTGCCCCCCCCCCCCCCCCCCCGCCCCACCCTGCACCTTTCCACCGCATTTAATGATGAAACATTGCATCAGTGTGACATCATCCCACTGATTGATACCTCATCCCTCTTTCAGGGAGAATTCCAGAATCCTGCCCCTTCCACTTCTCCGAGTGTTCAGTCAGAACGCCGCCTCCACCCTCCTCCACCCTCCTGGGAATACAAATGAATGGAACAGAGCTGTTATTGATGCAGCTGAGAAAATATTCCCAAAAGTTTAAAGAGCCCTAGTTTGTGTCGTAGCCGTGTATTTATTCAGTGGAACATTCAGCGGTTAATGCACGACAGTGTGGCACACAGATGTATACATCTGTCAGTGATGAGAGTTGCATAGGTGTGTGTGTGTGTGTGTGTTTGTGTGTTTGTGGATTCCACCGATTTCCGCCACGTGAATGATTGAGCGAGGGTGAACCCGCTACATCTACAACACGTGGGTCTTAAATAAACAGTGTCCTCCTGACAGACTCCTGGCCCTTAGCATGTGGCGTAGCAGCATTTAAAAAAACACATGGGTGGTGCCCATGGGTTGCCATGTTCCTCTCACACAGGCCACGCATGCGGCTGTCTGTGTGTGGATGACATGCCACCACTCTTCTCCCCCACCCCCACCCCCAGCGCCCCACCACAGACCTGCTGCTGGGGACAGAGCTGTGCACAGGGCCCAGGGTCAGGGTCCCAGGGCCCCAGAGCCCCTCGCTCTGGCCCCTGCCCTCTGAACTCTCCTTAATTATCTCCAGGGGCCTTGTCACTCACGGTGGCCTGGAAGTTCGTGAACCCTTGAAAGCATGTCAGCCGGTGTATTTGTGTGTTACGTGCACATGGTCCTACATGCGTTTGACTATGCTACGAAGACGCACACGCACGCACAAGCGCGTGTGTGTGCGTGTGTGCGCACGCACACACACGCGCTTGCGCATACACACCCACACACACATTCAAACCTATACAAACAAACACACAAACAGGTGGTAACATGGACGTATAGCCCATGCCTATATGTGGTTGACCTTCAGGTTTCTTTAAAGCAGAAACACACACACACACAACACACACACACACACACACACACACACACACACACACACACACACACACACACACACACACACACACACACACAACACATCACACACACACACAGCACACACAACCGACACCACACACACAAATGTACACCTACACACATACATTGACATACACACACGTCACACACACACACACACACACACACGCACACACACACGCACACACACACACACACACACACACACACACACACACACACACATACAGACACAGACACAGACACACACACACACAGTTTACGTGTATATTTATAGCCGTGTCTACGTCATGGGGCTGAGTGCAGGTGCATTATGTCACCACTAGGTGGCGCGAGGAGCGGTGTCACCCCTGAGGTCCCGTGTGTCTGGCGGCCCGCCAGACTGACCAGCAGACGCAGTCAAGGAGATCCCTCTCCTTCAAACAGCCCCATAGTGTGTGTGTGTGTGTGTGTGTGTGTGTGTGTGTGTGTGTGTGTGTGTGTGTGTGTGTGTGTGTGTGTGTGTGTGTGTGTATGTTCTGTGTTGGTGTGGGTGAATGTGTGTGGATATGTGTGTCAGTGTGTGTGCGTGCATCCAGTGTGCACGTGTATTCAAGTCCACATGTGTTGACCCGTCTACATGCATGCAAGCTCCCTCCTCTTGTGGTCCTCCACGTGTGTGTGTGTGTGTGTGTGTGTGTGTGTGTGTGTGTGTGTGTGTGTGTGTGTGTGTGTGTGTGTGTGTGTGTGTGTGTGTGTGTGTGTGTGTGTGTGTGTGTGTGCGTATGTGTGTGTGTGTGTGTGTATGTGTGTGTGTGTGTGTGAGTGTGTGTGTGTGTGTGTGTGCGTACGCAGGCGGTTGTGTGCTGCGTGTGTGTTACGAGTGGTGTGTGGTGATGGGTGTGTGTTGTGGTGTGCAGTGTGCGTTGTTGTGTAGCGTGTGCATATGTGTGTGTGTGTTGTGTGTGTTGTGTGTGTACGTATGTGGGTGTGTGTGTGTGTGGTGTGTGTGTGTGTGGTGTGTGTGTGGTGTGTGTGTGTGTGTGTGTGTGTGTGTGTGTGTGTGTGTGTGTGTGTGTGACACATCAGCATGGCAGACAGAGGCTTAGTGCATCCAACAGGCACAAAGAGCTCGGGGGTCTTCGCTCTGCAGAGTCCAGAGATCCACGCAGACCAGCCGGGGGACCCATGAACACTCTCCCACTGCAGATGAAGCTCTATTATTGACTTCACTCACACAGCCCACTCATACCTCCTGCTTTGGTTTTGTGGTTTTATTTTCATGTTAGCATGACCCAAAAGCAAATAAAGATTGTCTTTTTATTCTATTTCTAAAACAATTCAAATGAGTCTTCACCGCACAACAACCCGGTTACCACAACCCTGTATGGTTTTTAGCTATTTTTATTATTGTTGTTAAAATAACAATTTGCATTGTTGCAACCCTATGCCTTTGTAATAACATCCACCACATTGTCAATCTAATCAGGGCAGCATGTATTGGTATCTTAAATATAGCCAGATATAACCTAGGGTTAAGATATTTTTTTGGCTTACTTTTATGGTACTTGAAATTTAGAACGGATCAGAAGTTGAGTATAGCCCCACCCTAAAGGCATCACCGCTGATTACCCACACCTGAGCGAAAGTTTCATCTCAAAACACACAACAAGCAAATGATGCAAGAAGTTCTAGATCTGTTGAGTAGAATAGGGAAGGTTGTAATTTAAGTTTAATTAAGAATACTTTTGTTGTTTTTATCTAGGGAGGGCACTGGATGCTAATTAATTACAGGACAGTAGGCAAGCAGGAAGCAAAGATTGATGTAAATCATTGATAAACATGGGTCTGGCAGTTTCTACAATACCCGAACCAATACAAACATAGTGGCACGGATTCTGCAGTGATTGTGCTTTGCATAGGTCAATAAACAATTTATTTGTTGCATAAACTTGTCTGATCCGTTCATGTCTCTGGGTAATGGCTAGTGAAACTGTTTATAAGAAGTTAATGTGTAGTGTTCCTGGAGCAGCAGTTAAAGTAGCCTCACACCAGCCAGTCAGTTATTTGGATGTGATTTGTATTGCTGCTTGAATCCGGTTTGTTAGCAAGCTACCTCAGTTATTAGTCCCTGTCTCTTCCTTTCGTCCACACTACATCACCATGTATAGTCTCTCCCAGGCTAGCAACACCAAGAGAAGTTGATCTTAATAGCAAACCATTTTTTTTTTTTGCTTTTGCCGGCGTACTTACATTTTAGGGTTTGTAATTTTCTCGCTCAATTTTGTCACTAATCCTCGATCTTAAATGATTATGTCTTTTATGCGCTATATACTCGGTTGTAAAATTTGACCTGCATTCAAAGTAACCTAATGCGAACAATAAGGCTGGTATTGTTTGATTGATTGATCTCGCTGTCCTAGTGGCTGTGGCAGTTGTGCAGCGTCTCAGCAGAGCCACTGCACATGATGTCATGAGGTCTGTTGTCTAGCGACCCACCGGACACGCAACCTGATATTCGTAGCGCACGCTACACAAAGGCCTTGAAACTCCTTGTGGTGCCGGTCGTGGCTTCACAACAAAGTTGCCTCGCCTGACAATGAACATTACTTCCACACGGTATCAGATGGCTAGTAAAGAAATAGAGAATGATATGTAACTGGATACGGTTTTAGGTCTCAACCTAATGGTGTGTCCGCTGCCTTTTTGGTGTCAACGTTTTTCCATAGTAGGTCCCGTGAACAG
>OLKM01000410.1:292467-294265 GCA_900291075.1 Melanogrammus aeglefinus | reverse complement strand
GCTGCCTGACATAATATTACAGACGTAGATGCTAGTTAAACGCACATAGCAAAAGAAGAAATGTATGGTTACGGTGTTTTGGTTCACTTCAATCGTGTGTCGCTGCCATTGTGGTCAACTGTTTCCATTAGCTGTACCGTGACAACAGGATATAGCGGGGAATGGGAGGGGTGACACAACGGGGAGAGATGAGGACCACGAGAGGGCGAGGGACAAGAGCAATCTAATGACGAAGGTGAGCGCAGAGAGGGAATGAAGGGACAGAGAGACGAGAGACCAAGATATAATGTATCCAGATGAAGGAGAGAGTGAATACATCGGGCGAGAAGGGATGCTGTCTGCAAAGAAGTCACTAGGTTATTCGTGGCCACCACACCAAACACCACTAACGACACTTCACACTACATCACCATGACCAACTGCAGGTCTGAGAACGAAGCGCTGCCTGTACTATCAGATGTGATTGGAAGAAGCATGTCTCGTAGTGTGTGTGGTGTGTGTGTGTGTGTGTGTGTGTGGTGTTGCTGTGTGTGTGTGTGTTGTTGTGTGTTGTGTGCAGTGCGTGCGTCGTGCGTGTGTGTGTGGTGTGTGTGTGTGTCGTGTGTGTGTGTGTGAGAGACAGATGGTGGTCTGTGACGACAGTGCGTAGAGAGCAATGTAAATATACATCTCGCATGGTTTTGCAAGCTATCTCAAAATTGACAGACATGTAACACGCTCGACATTTTCACACAATATTGTCCATTCCTGCCGTTCCTTAGCACAATGAGACTGCGCATAGAGAACGGTAGCTGACATAAGCCACAGCAAAAACAGTTATATTGACAGATTAGCCCTGTATACAATCAGCAAAGAGACAAAAACCAAGATTAATGGACTAATAATACTGCGTCTACTTAATTAGCGCCAAAGGACGCTTACACGTCAAACACACTCATCGCCATTTTAAGGGACACTTCACAATTCTCAAGGAACGGAAAGAAATCAGTATCGCATCAGAAGGGGATTGGGTAGGCTAGGGTGTTTGACCCCACGGTCGGCAGAAAGATACTGGCTATGAGCCTCGATATCTACAAACATTTTGACAAAATGCCCGATATCTCCCTGATATCTCGTCTTTAAACAACACTTTCTTGATTCACTAGGTTTCCTCTGGTAAAAGTGTACATAACAAAAGAGTACATAACAAGCATGGATGACATTCAGAACAATAAATGCCAAAGCAGCAAAGACCAGAAGACGCCTGAAGTGTCGTTCTGTTTTGATCAGTAAAAAGGTACAAGTGCAAGACAGCAGAGACTAAAACCCGGGTTTCACGGGCTCTGAGGGCTTGGTCTGTTGTCAACAGTAGTAGTAGAAGAAGAAGAAGTAACAGATGTGTTTCGATGTGGAACACATCTGTATTCTCCAGCTCTGGCCCCAGATGTTGGCTTTTTCCACCACAGTGTTCCTTCTTGTCCAGGAGACACATGTGTTGTTGTGTGCGCTACACAGGATGCAGCAAGGTCACACCGATAAAGATAGCAGTCGAGTGGAAATGTATTCATGCGCTTTATGCGATTTGGGTCGGCGAGACATTAAGGATCACAAGTCAAAGTGGAATCTGGGTCGCTGCAAGGTTAGCATGCTAGCAGGTTGAGCGACCAAACTCACCCCGAGGACAGTCATAACGGATATACTAATCTAGTTTGTTGTGTTTATGGGAAGCTAAAATGACAACGAGCACCTTACTGTTGCCCCACACTGTATCTTCTGAACCAGGAGCACAATGCTAGCGTTAGCAAACATGGAGGGTGCG
>OLKM01000410.1:277467-287467 GCA_900291075.1 Melanogrammus aeglefinus | reverse complement strand
CCTGCAGAATGACTCCAGCAGGCCAACAAAATGTGCATGTGTCTGCTCAACGGTCAGAGAACAGACTCACCATGAGGGGTGGTATGACGGGCCGACGTCCACAGGTGGGGGTTGTGCTTTACAGCCCAACACTGTGCAGGACGTGTTTGGCATTTGCCAGAGAACGCCAAGATTGGCAAATTCGGCCACTGGCGCCCTGTGCTCTTCACAGATGAAAGCAGGTTCACACTGAGCCACATGTGACAGACCGTGACAGAGTCTGGAGACGCCGTGGGAGAACGTTCTGCTTGCCTGCAACATCCTTCACATGATGGCCGGTTTTGGCGGTGGGGTCAGTAATGGTGGTGGGTGGCATTTTCTCTGGGTGGACGCCGCACAGCCCTCCATGTGCTCGCCAGAGGTAGCCTGACTGCCCATTAGGTACCGAGATTGAGATCCTCAAGACCCTTGTGTAGAAGACCATATGCTGGTGCAGTTGGCCCTGGGTTCCTTCCTAATGCAAGACAATGCTAGACCTCATGTGGCTAGAGTGTGTCTGCAGTTCCTGCAAGACGAAGGCATTGATGCCATGGACTGGCCTGCCCGTTCTCCAGACCTGAATCCAATTGAGCACATTTGGGACATCATGTCTCGCTCCATCCACCACCGCCACGTCGCACCACAGACTGTCCAGGAGTTGGTGGATGCTTTAGTCCAGGTCTGGGAGGAGATCCTCTCAGGAGACCATCCGCCACCCTCATCAGGAGCATGCCCAGGCGTTGTAGGGAAGTCATACGGGCACGTGGAGGCCACACACACTACTGAGCCTCGTTTTGACTTGTTTTAAGGACATTACATCAAAGTTGGATCAGCCTGTAATTTGTTTTTCCACTTTAATTTTGAGTGTGACTTCAAATCCAGACCTCCATGGGTTAATGAAATTGATTTACATTGATATTTTTTGTGTGACTTTGTTGTCAGCACATTCAACTATGTAAAGAACAAAGAACAAACAAAATAAAAATGTTTCATTCATTCAGATCTAGGATGTGTTATTTCAGTGTTCCCTTTATTTTTTTGAGCAGTGTATTACGATACATATATTCTAACCGGAAATATCTTCTGAAGACAAAACACCAGAGAATGACTTGGGGAAAAATAGTAATCATCACCTTCCTGATACAATTCATTAGAAGTTTAACAAGGAGTGAGATCCCTCCTTCACTGTGACTTACCAGGGCCTCAAGTCTGACACGAGAGGCCCATAGTCGCAGTGTATCTACAGCCTGCTCCGTTAGCTGCCTGTGAAGGCCGTGAACAGTGACCTTCCTCCCTTCCTCCGCGGCTGCTTCAGTACATCCTCATTACCTCGGCCGACCCAGATGTTTCCTTCTCGTTCCCGCAAGGCTCGCCTACCCCCCTTTCAACTACACGTACGTTCTGCTGTTTTTTGTTAATGTATCCCTGCCTCTATTGATTTTCATGTTTGTGTGCGATCGATAGAGTTTGTTATTGTGCACGGGGAGGCACTTTGTAAACTTTGTTTTTAAAAAGGGACTATACAAATATAATGGATCATCATTGTCCTCCTCATCGTCATCATCATCCTAATCATCCTCATCGTCATGATTTTTCCTTCTTCGTCTCCTTCTTCTCCTCTTGTATCTTTATCCCCAGTGGAAGAAGTCGCTGGAGAACAACTGCATTTTGTGTTGAACCTGCAAGAAGAAAAGTCTTTTCACTCTGTCAGCCGTTTGCCGATGTATAAATGTGGCATGAGGACTTCTTTTGGAAGAAGTAGAAGAAAAAACGGAATCAGAAATGTGACGTTTCAGTGTTTCCCCGAGGTACTACCTGTCACTCCATATATTTCAGGACGGCACTAAACTTTATACCGTGGCGGTGGTCTTCCCCTCAGCGTTTCCCTGGTGTAGAGATACTTACTGTGGCGTCCAACGACCGGGCCCTCTGCCTCTCTGAGCTCATTCCCCTCCACCGGACTTGTGGTTTATAGATGTCCTACCTCAAATACACTACACCAAAATATAACCCCTTATTATCTGCTCATGTTGCTGGTTCAACATACAGTATATCATTTTTTTATTTTGTAGGAATGGATTTAGGGGGGGGGGGGGGGGGGGGGGTGCAAAGCACGCCAAAAAACTAATTGGTTGAAATTACGTCAGTTCCATATTAACCAACAGATTGGGTTTGTGTTCTTGTTTTATTTTAGGAGGTGATGTCATCCATACAATGTACAATATATAGCTCCACAAGATCTCTCTCTCTCTCTCTCTCTCTCTCTCTCTCTCTCTCTCTCTCTCTCTCTCCTCTCTCTCTCTCTCTTTCTCTCTCTCTCTCTCTCTCTCTCCTCCCTCTCCCCCTCTCTCTCCTCTCTTCTCTCTCTCCCTCTCTATCTCTCCTTCTTCTCTCTCCTCTCCTCCTCTCCTGTCTCGCTTTTCCTTCCCTCTCTCTCTCTCTCGCTTCCTCTGTCTCTCTCGTCGCTTCTCGTTCTTTCTCCTCTCTTTCTCTCTCCTCTCCCTCTCTCCCTCCCTCTCTCCCTCTCTTTCTATCTCTCTCTCTCCTCTCTCTCTCTGTCTCTCTCTCTCTCTCTCTCTCTCTCTCTCTCTCTCTCTCCTCTCTCTCTTCTCTCCCTCTCTCTCTCTCCTCCTCTCTCTCCCTTTCCCTCTCTCTCTCTCTCTCTTCTCTCCCTCTCTCTCTCTCTCTCTCTCTCTCTCTCTCTCTCTCTCTCTCCCTCTCTCTCTCTGTGTTCAGGGAGAACATTCCTCATATGTGCCGCAGCTGAGGACCCACCCATCTGGCGTCGTGCAGAAGCTCAGGGTGGAAGGTGTCCAGAGGAGGGTCCTGTAGGACCAGAGGTTGGTATAGGAACCACGGTGTGTTGACTATAACCTAGAGAGAGGGAAAGGGAGAGAGAGAGAGAGAGAGAGAGAGAGAGAGAGAGAGAGAGAGAGAGAGAGAGAGAGAGAGAGAGAGAGAGAGAGAGAGAGAGAGAGAGAGAGAGAGAGAGAGAGAGAGAGAGACTCATGTTCCAAATTGGACTCATGGATTGGATGGACTGGATCCCCGATAAACAACAGGTTTTTGAGCCTCTTTCCAAGGATTCAGAAGGGCATTGATGGGCTTTGCAACAGTCCAGCCATCAACAATTCAATATATTATACATTTTATATATATACGGTTTAATTACATTTTGGTACAGACATTTTCTCTCTCCAAGAAAACAGGAGAAGAATATCAAGTGTAATGCCTGTTAATCCCTCCCACCACCCTAATATATAGAGTGCCTCCGCCCTGACAACCCTATAGCCCTGGCAGATATCCTGTCCAACAATAGGCCTCTATTTCTACATCCTTCATGACAGCGCTTGGGTTGGGTATGTTAAAGAGCTTCAAATAGATCAAATAATGTGTCCAAAATCAAATGTGGTGCAGGAAGATAGACATGGAGATCTCCTGAGCCGACAGCATCTGATTCATCCCTGGGCCTCTGTGTTTCTGCTCTGCAGTGGTAGGAATGGGTTTAATCTGGTCTTAATCCCCTGAGCCAGGTGCTGAGATGCACTGCAGCTGTAGAGGGATTGGAGTTTTTCAAGGGTCCGTCAAAGTGTCATCAGCATAGAGACACTTACTCTACTGATGGTCAAGAGGTGTGATGGTCAATGACTGCTATGCTTGCGCCGTGGGTCCAAACTATTCTGACGTCTTAGAACCTCTTATGTGGAGGAGACTTTTGAAGATGCTGTGGACCCCATTTTAAAAAGTGCTTTGAAAAGAGCACTTTTGACAATGCTGCAGACACCAATATTCACCTCCATATCGGGTCTTATTAGTCACTATGTGTCCTCCCCTGATTCGTCGCGCCTCTAACAAACACCCCCCAAACACCACTGGTCGATTCAACATAGATTAAACACCTCGTCGTCGGCAAGGGCGAGGAAATCTCTCGCCTTCGCCATTTTGGTTCCGCTTCCGTAGTATTTCCTGCAACTAAGCAACTAACATGAAAGTGGACGTAAGCAACCAACCGCAGAGCAAGCAACCTACCTCCTGTTTACACGGGCACCAGATTAAGTGGACGGTCACATGATATGGGTTTCCAGGTGTAAGCTAAGCAGCCCTCGTCTGGATGGAGATCTCGAGCGCCGTATTAGTGTGGACGTAGCCTGAGAGAAAGCCTGAGTCAGTGCTTTAGGTCGGAAGCGCTGTGTGTAATGACTCATAATGGACCTGACTCCATGAGTAGAGCAATGCGCGGCATTAACGCTGTCGTGGAGGGTGAGGGGTTCGATTCCCAGCGGGGACTTCCTAAAGGCCTGGAATGTATTCAATGTGTGTTGTGAGGCGCTGTAGATAAAAGCGTCTACCAAATAGCATTTATTATTGATGATTTAGATCCGAGCAGTGGAAACTGAGTGGAGGATCCAGGTAGGCGTGGAGTAAGCTGTGTCCAAACAACAGGTAGGGGTCAGGAATGGCCATAGAAGGACATGACCACAAGGAACCCTGGCAGAGAATAAAGGACTTCAATGGTCTGACCTTTCACAGAGAAAACATGCAGCATTGTCATATGATTATGTTTTTCTTACATATTTCCAACCCTCCTATTTCAAAACAATAGTCATGAAAAAAGAGTCATTTGGGTATTTATTTAATACAATACTTCAGTTGACAGCGAACTGCAAATTCTGCGAGAAATAAATCAACCTCTATTCATGAGATCCATTCCAAATTGAATGTTATGTAATTGTAATGACTAATTAGAGTCGGGAAATATGAATGCAATATAAATAATGGATTCCTTAATCAATTTCAGACTTTTAATATTTTAATACATTTCCCATTAATAGTGCTTACATGAAAGTCAAACAAACTGCTGTTCTTCTTCTGTTTTAGTTCCACTCCTTTCACCAATGTCTCCTTCTCTTGGTTGATCTACTTCCACTCGTCTCTGGGGAAAAAGTCTAATTCTCTATCCATCCTCGACCTCAACGGTTAACTAAGCGACCAATCAAATCCCTAAGACGTGAAAGTGGATGTAAGCCACCGGGCACCCTAGAGACTTACAGCAGATCCTCTATACTTCCAATATCCACTCTGTCAGACGGGAGATGGTTTAAGTAGAGCGTACCGTTTCAGGCCGCGTGTTTAGCTTTTTACTGCACACATGTCTGGTTCCTCCAGGGAGCCTTTTGCTATGTTTAACAAGACATGTGAACCGCTTTTTTCGTTTGTATTCTTGCGCCAATGCATGTAAAACGAATGACATGTGGACATCGGTGGGATCAAACCTCCGGTCCCTGTTCGGCCCGGGACACGAACACACACACCCACACGCCACTAGACTTGTTTCTCGAACATGAGGGACTCCAATAAACTGAAGATCCCTCTGCCACAGAGAGTGGCGCCCTAGTCAGAGGCACACATTCAAACACGCCACATATAGACAAGCCCCTTGTTCTCCGAGCTCGCCCTCGTTCCACCCCCTTCTTTTTCCACCACATCCCATAATCCCACCTTCGCACCTCACCTCATTTCCATTAATCCTCAGAACATCTCAGCCTCTCTCTCGCCGCGAAGAAATCAGGAAATGAAAGAAAGCGTCTGCCATGATCAAAGCGGCGAGAGCATTTCCTCCATAAACAGAACACAATGAAAGCTTACGCCGCCAACAATACGGCACAGGGATGCCTGCACCGTGGGTTTTTTTGATCTTCATCTCCCTGAGGAAAGCCTTATTTCTCGGTACGTATTTCCCTTAGTGGTTCCACAGAGTATTTATTTTTTTCTTCCCATGGACCAAAAAGATCTCCCGGTGAATGCTGCGGCCATGTCTTCGTTGACAGGCGGGCCGAGATAAGGGCGTGCTCTCGGGTATTAGTTTGTCGCTCCTTTTCACCGCAGGGGGGGGTGGGGGGAAAGGGAGCGTCGGAAGGTAGTCGCTCCCCCGGTATCTCTCTCTTTCGGACTCCTTACGGGAACAGCGCGGTTCCTCGTCTTCTTCTGGGTTCTTTTCATTTGATGGGGGGGCAGGGGGTGTGGGGTGGTGGGGTGTGAGGCGGTGTGAATGAATAAAGAAATTCAGAACAACAAAGCCTTCCACTCTTATTAAGTCAGCCACAAAGTCAAGCGCCGCAGAGGGCCATACCGTCCGAGGAATAGGTGAGTAATCCCCCCCCCCCCCCTCCCCGCTCCCTCCCTCACCCCTCTCACCCGCACACCTCCCCCCCCCCCCCCCCCTCCACCCGCGGTCTAGGAGCTGGCGCTGAATCTCAAATAGCCATTAATAACTGGCAGAAGACGACGAAGCAGGAGGTGAAGGACATCTTTTTAGGGTTTGCTTGAAGTCATGTCTTTATAAGGAATTGATTTGTTGTTTTTCAAAGGGACATGCATGTTCAAAAGAACATGCATGCGTTAACTACTCTTCCTGATATTATATTAAATATCATTTAGCCCAGGCTTTTAATCGCAAGACGTCTCGGAGTGAAATCAGATACATTAAGTACTGCGGCATTTGCTCGAGGACGCCTAAAGAAAGACTGTGTGTGACTTTGAACCCACAACCTTTCGACCGGGAGTGGAACACCCCTGCCTAGCGACTGCACTGTCCTGCTGTCCGTGACGCACACACTTACTCACACAAATAATGGGGCGCTCATTTGCATACAACTTGCCCTTAAACAAAGCCAGTGCGTTTTGAAAATCAAACGGAAGAAGGGTTTTGGTTGTTGATGCGTACAGCTCGACTGAAGGGTCTACCTGTGTTGGAACTGCCAGAACTGTGTTGAAGGTGTCCGAACAATTCAAATGGCCGCCAACACTTTACACTAAGGTTGCATTAGCTAACCATTAATTAACATAAGTTAATGCAGAAATAAGCATCATTACTTTTTGGTGTTTTGGTTAATGGGTTGGGTTTGAATCATGTATAAATTTGCACCTTAGATAACAAGAGCACCATAAACTATGTTAGAATGAACACCGTAACATGAAGTCCATTAGTAAATGATCACCAGAACATTAGTCAACTTTTTTAATTAACTGTTAGTCAAGGCTTGATAATGCATTTACTGATCTTAATTTAAGGTTAATTAATGAAACCTTATTGTTAAGTGTTACCCAAATGGTCTTATGTTAGATATATACCCCTTTACTGTTCACCAGCTGAGAGGGATGCATTTTGACAAGGCTTAAAAGGTCAACCGTTTGTTAAAAGCCATTTAATCCTGAATCTGCTGTGTAGCCTGGACAATGACTCATCCAACATGGCGTCCGGCAGGCGTCTGGAAATGGGGGTGATGGGATAATGCCATGGAGGTCTATCAGGAACCAAGATCCAGTTCCTCTATTGAGTTTCAAGATGTGAGCCCCCTGGACCCAAGGTGTGTGTGTGTATGTGTATGTGTATGTGTATGTGTGTGTATGTGTATGTGTATGTGTGTGTGTGTGTGTGTGTGTGTGTGTGTGTGTGTGTGTGTGTGTGTGTGTGTGTGTGTGTGTGTGTGTGTGTGTGTGTGTGTGTGTGTCTGTGTGTCTGTCTGGCTGTCTGTCTGTATGTGTTTGTGTGTCTGTCTGACTGTCTGTCAGTCTGTCCCAGACCGACAGTGTGTGTGTGTGTGTGTGTGTGTGTGTGTGTGTGTGTGTGTGTGTGTGTGTGTGTGTGTGTGTGTGTGTGTGTGTGTGTGTGTGTGTGTGTGTGTGTGTGTGTGTGTGTGTGTGTGTGTGTATCTGTCTGTGTGTGTTTGTGTGTCTGTCTGACTGTCTGTCTGTCGGTCTGGGACAGACTGACAGTGTGTGTGTGTGTGTGTGTGTGTGTGTGTGTGTGTGTGTGTGTGTGTGTGTGTGATGTGGTGTGTTGTGTGTGTGTGTGTGTGTTGTGTGTTGTGTGTGTGTGTGTGTGTGTGTGTGTGAATGTCCCCTCTGTCCTGTTCCAACAGTTGAAGGTCGTGTGAATTAATCCACAACCATCATCGATGCAACTTCCATTCTTTTTTTTTGGTCCAGAAGTTTCATCCGCTATGAAAGACACACTTGTATCCTGGTCTACTTTTTCTTTTCGGATGGCAGCCAGGGACATGAACTTTACCATTCAAATATTAATTTAGATTACATTGAAAGCACTCGC
Source organism: Melanogrammus aeglefinus (assembly GCA_900291075.1). Lineage (NCBI taxonomy): Eukaryota > Metazoa > Chordata > Actinopteri > Gadiformes > Gadidae > Melanogrammus > Melanogrammus aeglefinus. The sequence goes on along the minus strand of OLKM01000410.1, from coordinate 279,339 downwards.
TGTGGCCTCAGGGGCCCAGGGTCCAGGGCTAGCGTCGTCAGCCCTGGCCCATGGAGATCCGCGATTGGCAATGCTATTGGATTTGATTCTTTCAAGAATACACCGAGGTGATTTCGGCTAGGTTTCCGTCCCTTACATTTCAATAATACATCCAAACACAAACACACATCAATGGAGTGGATGTCTTTTGAAGAGTATACAAACATGTATACTGCATGTGCTGGCCGATTCAAAGTATTCATTGGCTGTTCAATGCACATTCCGTTGGTCCCTGCCTCTGATGGTGCAGCTGGAAGGGGGGGGGCTCGCTCCGGGAGGGGTGGAGCAGTGTGTGAGGGGTTGGAGGAAGTCACTACTCACACCAGTGAACCTGCCGGCATGCATTCCATTCCATATCAGATCCTTTCCTCCTGAGAGAGAGCGAGGGGAGAGAGAGATACAGAGAGGGAGAGAGAGAGAGACAGACAGACAGACAGACAGACAGACAGACAGACAGACAGACAGACAGACAGACAGACAGACAGACAGACAGACAGACAGAGACAGAGAGAGAGAGAGAGAGAGAGAGAGAGAGAGAGAGAAGAGAGAGGACGAGAGAGAGAGAGGACGAGAGGGAGAGAGAGAGAGAGAGCAGAGAGAGCAGATAGAGAGGAGAGAGAAGACAGACCAGCAGAGAAGACAGACAGACAGACAGACAGACAGACAGACAGACAGACAGACAGACAGACAGACAGACAGACAGGGAGCGACAGACAGACAGACAGAGCAGAGAGCGAGGAGAGAGAGAACAGAGACAGACAGACAGACAGACAGACAGACAGACAGACAGACGACAGACAGACAGACAGACAGACAGACAGACAGACAGACAGACAGACAGACAGAGCGAGAGAGAGAGAGAGAGAGAGAGAGAGAGAGAGAGAGAGAGAGAGAGAGAGAGAGAGAGGAGAGAGGAAGAGAGAGAGAGAGGGAGAGAGAGAGAGAGAGAGAGAGAGAGAGAGAGAGAGAGAGAGAGAGAGAGAAAAAAAACGGGAGACGGAGAGCTAAAGAGAGTGAGAGACAGAGAGAGCAAGCAAGGGAGAGCTTAGTTACAGCCTGGTAGGACAACCCTGCCCGGAGGGTGAGAGAGAGGAGCAGGGAGGGGAGAGGGGATGAGAGGGGGGAGAGGAGGGGAGAGGAAGGGAGAAGAGTGACAGAGCGGGAGAGCAGAAGGGAAGGAGAGGCAAGAAGCGAGGAGGGCAAGGGGAATATGAGGAGAGCAAGAGCAGGGCGAGGAGCGGCATCAAGTGACCTCCTCCCCTCTACTCCTCCCCTCTCCCTCTATTGTGGAGAACATAAGAGGCTGACTGGCCAGGGGCCACCAGAAGGGAAGAATACATTAGGAACCCAGAGAGAGAGAGAGAGAGAGAGAGAGAGAGGAGAGAGAGAGAGAGGAGAGAGAGAGAGAGAGAGAGAGAGAGAAGAGAGGAGAAGAGAGAGAGAGAGGAGAGAGAGAGAGAGAGAGAGAGAGAGAGAGAGAGAGAGAAGAGAGAGAGAGAGAGAGAGAGAGAGAGAGAGAGAGAGAGAGAGAGGTCTGGAGGGCTTTGGACATACAGATCCTTCATATTTTGGCCGTCAAAGAGATTAAAGTTGGATTCACCAGATGACCAACATCATCATCATCATCATCATCATCATCATCATCATCATCATCATCATCATCATCTTCATCATCATACATATATCCGACATGGGATGACCGTGTTATTCGACACAGGTGTTATTTTTGGCAACACGATACGTTTGGCGTCATGACATCAACGGGAAGATCACATGACCAGCCATGGACTGGAATCGCTCACGGAGATGCGAAGGCTTAAAGGGGAGGATGAG
>OLKM01000410.1:267467-272467 GCA_900291075.1 Melanogrammus aeglefinus | reverse complement strand
ATGACACGCTGGACAAATGAGAAGTGGACGGCCCCTCTTTGCTTCTCGTCTCCACTATGCTGCTCCATGTCTATGTGCTGCTCTGCATAAAGCTCTGTGCAGAGGTCAACGTTCTCCATCCGAACAACATCCGGTCAGCTGGTCACCTCCTAACTATAGACGCCGTTGCCTCCCACAGACACAAAATGGCTGCCCGCTTCTATCTTGATTGAAGTGCATATTAATCTCCCAAGGCTCTGAGAAGAAGACGAAAAAAAACCCACAAACATATTTTTTAATTCCCCCTCACAACTTAAATTTTCTGTTTAGATTGCTGCCGTGGCGCAGCGGTCTTGGTTGAATACTAATTGTCGGGGGGGGGGGGGGGGGCGACGCACCTCCGGAGAGCCGCAACAGCAATCCGAGGATGATGCGTTGTCGCGTTCCTATTACCGTCTCTTTCCCTCTCAATAATAAATGTCAGCGCAGACACGGCGCCCCGGAAAGGTCCGGCAGGGTGCTCCTCCGAGATCAAAACAAGCAGAGCGGCGCCTGTACGCTGTAGGAGCGTGATTGTTTGGGGACGACCACGTCTTCACAGCAATATAAAGAGCGGGCCGTTTCCTAATCTGCAGAACTCGGCCTAATCTCACGACTCCTCCTCTCAGCCTGGAGGTACTCTGATGACTACCGTCCCAGGGCCAGCAGCCTTCCCCCGCGAGGTGTTCTACAGAAATGAACTGCATTTGTTTGTCAATTAAATAACAGTCAACCCCACCCCCCTCACACACACACACACACGCACGCACGCACGCACGCACGCACGCACACACACACACACACACACACACACACACACACACACACACACACACACACACACACACACACACACACACACACACACACACACACACACACACACAACCCATAGAACTACACCCACCTCCACCGCCACCTTGTTTTCCCGCTTTTATGGACTCTGATGGGCCCGTGGCAGAGGTTCACTAGCGCTGCCTGCTCACTTTGATTTGCAGTGAAATATTGTTATTATTCGGTTCTGAAAAGATGGAAAAACAACCCGAAATTGAATTGATGTGTAAAACCATGAGGCTTATGACAGGAGACGCCTCGTCCCCTGTCCTTCTGTCTCTCTGTGTCTGTCATTCTCTGTCACACACACACATCCAGACACACACACATAATTGGAAATAAAAAAGGGCTGAAATACAGAGGTTAGGAATAAGAGAGAGAAGTTATATTGCCGAGTTTAGAAATGGTGTGTGTTTGATGACGGTCAGTGTATGTTTCTATTTGTGTGTGTGTGTGTGTGTGTGTGTGTGTGTGTGTGTGTGTGTGTGTGTGTGTGTGTGTGTGTGTGTGTGTGTGTGTGTGTGTGTGTGTGTGTGTGTGTGTGTGTGTCACTATGAGTAATGATTATGTGACTTGAGGCCGCAGCGGATGCATGAGTTGCTATGGATGACGGACGCATGTCTACTACTGAGGACACACCCACACACACACACACACACACACACACACACACACACACACACACACACACACACACACACACACACACACACACACACACACACACACACACACACACACACACACACACACACACACACACACACAGCCTCAAGTTCAAAGACACACATGCAAACATGAACCCAAGCGCACACACACACACAAGACACGAACACACCGTCAATGACAAATACACACATGCAAACGTAAATTTGATTACACACACACACAGGTACACACAAAGGTATACATGTATGAACCCACTGGAAAGACGTGCACTCACAACTTCCCCCCAATCCCGCCTCATGTTATTTCCTGCGTGTCCTTCATGGACTAACTAAAACGTCTTGCTGCTCACACACAACAGTGCTCACAGCGCACGGCAAAGCAACAGCATCATTGATCTCTTTGTTTCTCCCCGAGCTAAGGTCAGCAGCATTCATCCTGCTTCCCCAGCGCAGCCTCGCTCCCCCTCGGCCTTAAAATCAGCACATGTGGGGCTCCGTCATGTCATTGTTATGCTGGAGATGTAGGGTCCATCTCCCACGCCACCGCCTTGAAGCGGGGAAGCGGATGTTCTGCACGCACTTAAAGCCAACCAGAGGTTAGTGCTGTTAGGACTGCTAGAACAATGTGGGAGTGTTTGTGTGTGTGGGAGTGGCTGGTTGAGGCAGTCACACCTGGCCTGGCGGAGTCTGATTGGACTCTGGGGGCTGGGTGAGGCTGCACACCTGTTGTGCATTGAGCAATCAGTGGGCAACAGGTAAAAGTTTAAAACCATCCATCGCAATCAGGGAGAGATTGCTTGCATTGCACCAGTGTCATGTATCATTACCGACAAACTTCTATTCAAACCGGATTTCCACACCACTACCCTGTGTCCTTTGTCTGTAGGAGTCTAATTCTAGTCCCCTTTGTGGACCATGGCAGTCAACTAGGTGGCGTGTATGGATTGACCTCGTTACAAACTGGTTTAAAGGTCCCATATTATACCACCAGGTGTGGGTGTGATTAGCCATTACAAGCCGTTTTGAAAATCTGCCTCTTCTGACATCACAAGTGGGCGTGTCCACCTAGATTTATGACGGATAAATGAGCAACGTTTGCTACAGTCCACTGGGTAGGCTAGTAGACTGATCTATCCAGCACACAATATGGGATCTGCCCCTGTTTTGACCACCAGTTACCATCATATGTGTAGAAAACGTTGTATGGTTCTATATGCTGTGTAACCTAGATCCCCCATCGGGCATTGGTAAAATAACACATTTTCCCTTTTTAGTGTGTTAGCATATTAAGTTATTTTTGATTCCTTACCTTCGCCAAGCATATTAAAATAAATATGTGGGCTGTGTGTTAATTTACGACCTAATCAAACTGCTCCATCTAATAAACTTGCTACTCTCCTCAGCCAATGTGCTGCACATGCAGAGAAGTGAGTGTATTTGTGACTAACGGTCTCCCAGGCTGATTTATAGTAATGCCTCCCTTATCAAAAGCCTCATCAGAAGCATCCAGGTGCTGGCAGCACGCCTGAGAATGGTGGGAGAAGATATCACCACTTAGCAACCGGTCGGCACTGACTCTTTGCTCTGTTCCCCTTCGGCTCGCTTTGAAAGCTAGTGGATACAGAATGCCTGAATCCCACCTCTTCAGCAGTGACCCATTGGACCTTGTTTCATGGTCAAGGCAAGTCAACAAAGTCACAGTTTTTTCTAGTATAAGACTGTGAAAACACATAGATAGTAAAAGACTACAGACCCAAAAGTACTGTAAGTGACGTCACTTTCTCTCAACTAGCAAAGCCGCCGAAGCTACGTAAGCATGATGCCGTTGTGTTTTGTACCAAGTCGTAGCAAGCATCTTGGGTATTGCTCTTTCCTATGCTTCCCGGTTGAACTGACCGTGGGTCTCTGAATGAAACAGTGACGATACATGTTGGTGTGGGACTTACTGTATATTGTGCGAGACGAGAGCTGTTAGTACATGGAGCTACACATTTTTACGACAAACTTTGTGACTTGGAAAATGGCGTTATTTATGGCCCGAGTAAAATGGGCAAAAAATATATACATAAAATTATTTCTCTCTCGCCATTGACTACTGTAAATTATTTTTCGGAAATAAGGTAAAATAGGGTAGGGTGGAAGGGGAGGGACTTAGTCACTCTACATGGAGACATGCTCTCCACAAGCTCTCTTTAATAATTTTTTTTTAGATTTAATCAAAGCAGCAAGCCTGACGAACTGTATGGATTTTAGTCGCTTCTACCCTTTCAACGTACAGTGAATGGTACAAACATATCATTGAGGTGGCCAGAGGGAGTAAGACAGAATTTTGCTCAAGGTTGCCTACCACAGGTTGACTGTGGACCAATCGGATTCCTCATTCTCAAGGAAGTGGATCTGACCTATTGAGATGCTCTATAATTGTATGACCCTCGTTCAGCCTATAGGGAGGGGGAGGGGCTTGAATGAGAACAGCATTGATATGAATAATGAATGGACTGTATGCAGAAGGACATCTTGATGCGGGAGAATAATTCTGTCCCCCTGCCTTAAGTGCTAGATGATTCCGTTACACTGTGGAGTTTTACAACACAGAATACACCAGTGTTTTTTTTGCAGCTAAATACATGCATGTACTGTATATAAGGGGAGGATTTTCTGGATGTCTTTGAATAAAAATATCTGCTCCATGGCTAAATAGTAAACGTTGTGCCAAGGATTAAGAGAGTAACGGAAAGGGTACAGTACAGAAAATAAAAAAAAGTACACTGAATGGATTAAATCCCATATTTTCCTTCTGTTCGGTAAACTCTGGCGTTTGGCTGAGTGACCTGGTAAACAAATCTTGTAAACCTGTTTGTCATAAGCAGCTTTGGCCATAAGACCTCCATAGCGCACCACTTTATATGGGTTCATCTGGATCTCTAATCAATGGATGTGTGTGTGTGTGTGTGTGTGTGTGTGTGTGTGTGTGTGTGTGTGTGTGTGTGTGTGTGTGTGTGTGTGTGTGTGTGTGCTGTGTGTGTGTGTGTGTGTGTGTGTGTGTGTGTGTGTGTGTGTGTGTGTGTGTGTGTGTGTGTGTGTGTGTGTGTGTGTGTGTGTGCGTGCGTGTGTGTGTGTGAGTTTGGGAGCGTGTCTGACTATGTTTGAACATGCATGTGTGCACGTGTGCGCTGAAAAACTTGGTGCTCCTTTAAACAAGGATTAAACTCTCAGACACCGACTCATCGAATCACTCACGGCCTGAGAATCCCCTCCCAACAAAGTACCATCATCAACACGCACTCAATCAGTCACTCACTCATGCAAACACACACACACACACACATGTATATGCATGCACACTCACTCTTTCTCGCTGACACACATTACCACACGCACACACACAGACTAAATCCAGCTCTTTTTGAGAAATAACCTTTCCGATTGTGAATATTCAACAGCAGAAGCACTGAACAAACTACCACACACACACACACA
>OLKM01000410.1:252467-264967 GCA_900291075.1 Melanogrammus aeglefinus | reverse complement strand
TTTTGTCAAAAGGGGCTTTATACACTTTAAAATAAAGACGAGAAATTAACATGTCAAAAAAGTGTTCTCCTTTCGATCCCACAGCTTCAGTTCCAACTCCATGATCACCCCAGAGCTGGTATTTCCATTCGCCATTCCTGAGGATCCAGACGAGTCTAAATAACAAATCCAGCTATCATTAACCTTTCCGACTGGGCTCCCAGATTCTGTTGCTCCCAATGACACATTATTATATGACAGTTTAGGAAATTCACTATTTGGTACTGTTCCGAATGTTGAGTCATTTAGATGCGTTTATGCTTTTAAAGCGGCTTACAGTGTTTGTATTTTTAATGCATCATTAAAAGAGGCTGTGAACACTGGGGTCGGTACCCTTCTAGGCTGGGAGGCCAACTTCCAAACCACTAGACCTGGCTTCCCCCTGTTTATTGATAATTGTGTCTATGGGGGTTGGGGTATTTCCAAACATCAAGCTTGAAGGATTCTGTGACCCACAGTTTTAAGTTGGGGATGATGTATAGCTGTCCAAGCTGTGATGCAGGAAGGGAGAGACAGGCGTCTCCCTTCCAAAAAAAAAAGGAAAAGCAGCAACCCATGACTTTGGGTGATGGGATTTCAGGAGGAGGGGGTGGGCAAGGCCGGTTGGCGGATCAATAATGTCATAACGATGCCCTGTGAGGCCTGATCGATAGAATTATAGGATTACAGTTGCACAGATTTCTGATTCATTTCTGCTGTACTGGTTTCTTAATCCCACCAAGAAGAGGCTTGCCGAAACCTTACATTCACTGCATAACCGACAGACACACAATTGTGTGTGAATTTGCACAGCAACAATACTGTCCCTCTCCATTTCTCCCCCGTTACATCAGAAACTCCATGGCTCAGGTGCAAGATTAAATTCACAGTTCAAATGATTCGAGTCATACGTTTTCTTTGGTGTGTGTGTGTGTGTGTGTGTGTGTGTGTGTGTGTGTGTGTGTGTGTGTGTGTGTGTGTGTGTGTGTGTGTGTGTGTGTGTGTGTGTGTGTGTGTGTGTGTGTGTTGTGTGTGTGTGTGTGTGTGTGTGTGTGTGTGTCTGTGTGTGTGGTGCACGTGTGTGTGTGTGTGTGTCTGTGCGTGGGTGCTGATTTGTCTGAAGAACAGAAATGTAAAAAAACCCACACCGTTCAATAAATGATTTCCCAAGTGTTTTCATGCTAAAACTACATCACAGCTCATTAAACATTTCCTTGTGGAGCATTTGGTCACATACAGATACATACAAGTATACAGTGCCTGTTTAAAAATACATCCATCACCAAATGGATCTTAGTACACGTATTTAATAGCATATGCAGGCCTCGTCCTTGGCCCCGAGCAGCATGGGGCCATATTCAGGACTTGGTTTCTGCTTGAAGCCATACGCTCTGGGAAGTTTAATGCTGTTCCATGCAGAAACAAATGTTACTGCTAATTGGTAGACTTGCTTAGCTAAACACACCCCTGGTTGTGAAGTTGCGCGGTGGTTCAAAATAAGTCGTTTCATTTTCAACGCAAAGAAGCCTAGGGCTTGAACCTTGCATTTGCAGAAGGTTTTTGTGTCGCATCCGGAGCCCCAAATGCATTGAAAACTTTCAACACAAATAACGCAGTGAACTTGACCTATGTAGAAGTCTCTGCTATGTTCTGCCGGATTTGAGCTAGTCTGCAATCAGACTTTTGATATAAATCTAATGTCAGATTGCAGACAAGCTCAAATCTGGGTGAACGGATCCTTTCAATTTATTTTTATTAATATTTGTCTCGACCAGTCAGGTAGCTGCAGGCATGAATCACTAAGCACCAGATTGGCAATTAACAGCAAAAAAAAATACTTGGCCCAGCAGTAGTTAACTGTAAAAAAGTGTATGTAAAGGTTTTAAATCAACCCACCACTTTGGCCGCTGTAAAGGTACAAAAAGCTAGGAAGTGCGAAAACGTTAACATCGGTAGAATGAGAGGGGAATCCCTGTAACGATACGTCCCTGTAACGATACGTCCCTGTAACGATACGTCCCTGTAACGATACAGCCCTGTAACAATACGTCCCTGTAACGATACGTCCCTGTAACGATACGTCCCTGTAATGATACGTCCCTGTAATGATACGTCCCTGTAACGATACGTCCCTGTAACGATACGTCCCTGTAACGATACGTCCCTGTAACGATACGTCCCTGTAACGATACGTCCCTGTAACGATACGTCCCTGTAACGATACGTCCCTGTAACGATACGTCCCTGTAACGATACGTCCCTGTAACGATGCGTCCCTGTAACGATACGTCCCTGTAACGATACGTCCCTGTAACGATACGTCCCTGTAACGATGCGTCCCTGTAACGATACGTCCCTGTAACGATACGTCCCTGTAACGATACGTCCCTGTAACGATACGTCCCTGTAACGATACGTCCCTGTAACGATACGTCCCTGTAACGATACGTCCCTGTAACGATACGTCCCTGTAACGATACGTCCCTGTAACGATACGTCCCTGTAACGATACGTCCCTGTAACGATACGTCCCTGTAACGATACGTCCCTGTAACGATACGTCCCTGTAACGATGCGTCCCTGTAACGATACGTGGAACAAGGCCGATGTGGGTGTCTGAGCCGAGGCTCGTTGCCACCTCCACCCAGAGGTTCTAAGACTTGGTAGGACTGCTGGGTCCGAGGTATATGCTGCCTTACGAGAAAGACCCCTTTTGTGAACTTAGTTTACACGGGTGAGTAAACCTTTATTGCAAACAAGCTGACCTCTTCTGAATTATAAGGGGGTTTCTGGATCTTGAAGGCAGGTCTGACGACGGAAAGATCACCCAGTGATGATGTCACCGATGACACATGCGCCTGGTGTCCACGCTGGAGGGTCTGAGTGAACAGAGGGCGGCAGTAACTCAGGAGGTAGAGCAGGTTGACTTATAACCGGAAGGTTGAGATCCCGGGCTCCTCCTAGAGTGCCAAGGTGTCCATGAGCAAGACACCTCACCCTGGTTGTAATGAATGAATGGCTGTTGACCGCTCAGTAAAGAAAGGAGGAATTCAGTCAGCAAGATGTTAATGTCATGACCTGTGTGACTGGATAAACTACAGTATCACTTAAGGAACACTGCACAGTTGTCTACATTACAACTGCATCTTTTTATGTGTACTATTTTCCTAACTGCACTACTTATATACGTATAAGGCCACTGTGATGCAATTTCAATTTCAGCAAATGTGCAATCTCCAAAAGTGCAATATTCTATTGTATTGTTTATAGTTGTTGTGTTGTTGGTTACAGTAAAGACATACATTCTATGAATATCTTTAACACCTTTCATTAGTCTGGTTTAACCTGCTATTTTGCTTTTTGATTTGTGCGAAGGCTCCATTAGGATTGCCATTCAATTTTGCTGTAGTCCCATCAACACATACACAAACACACACACACAAACACAAACACACGCACACACACTTCACCCCGGCGCCACCAACATGACACCACGCAGGAAGTCTCCCAGGAGACCTGTTGTTTGTGCTTACTCTACTTAGTTTTTGTTTAAACCCCTAAATGGCCCAGTTGGAATACTCCTTCTGAAACAGTTACATCTTGTTCTTCTTCTATTTCGTGAATAACTGCAGAACAAGACACTAGGGTTGTGACTCTTTCAGAATCGATTGATAAGATTTTATCTCTGGGGTCACGCTTTGATCCATTCTTGATTAAAAATCCATTCTTGATTCCTCTAAGAGAGGCATTGTGGCAAATCTGCATGAAAGCAGAGTAAAGTGTGAATTGATAAAGGGATGGATTTCTGGAAGTTGTGAATGCATTCAGAAACATAGAAGATATAAAACACTTAAGTAAATCAATTATTTTCCTGACCCCTACTTGATACCACACTGTCTTTTTGTCCATTGCCCGTTTAAGACTGTCCGATAAGTTGTAGATTCGGATTCAAAATTCAGCACGCCAACATCAACCAGTCAGGTGTTGTTCCACTTGGTTCTTAGCCCATGGCCCAACGTGCAAGATTCCTACCGGTTCACCTTTGACCCCTGTCTGCTTCACATGCTCACAGGTAGAGCTTTCTTGTGCGCCACTCTTGGTAAAATATTTGACCAACAAGCTATGGGAAGCTAAGGACAACAGCTGTTTCTCAGAACCTCCACGCTCATGTTTCCTATCCTGGCGCTAAATGCACTGATTTATTCCATAAGTACCGCTGAGTGATGTATCATTCATGTGAAAGGGATGTGTGGACCAGGAAACCCAAATGGCACCTCAATCTATGTACAGTCAATCCATATCCAGACCCGTCTCTCTCCACCGGAGTCTAGTCAGTCTGTGTTACCATATTCCTTTATGTGATGTGGAGATATCTTTCAGCATAAAGCCTAGCGTGGCAACAACCTCTTTTTATTCCTTCATATTCAGCCACATCACTATTTTATTTGTCCTGATAATTTGGGTCTCACCACGGCTGACAAATGTGACACCGCGTTTACACACACACACACACACACACACACACACACACACACACACACACACACACACACACACACACACACACACACACACACACACACACACACACACACACACACACACACACACACACACACACACACACACACACACACACACACACACACACACACACACACACACACACACACATTCACAGGGCTGAGGAGGCAGAAAGTGCTGACACGCGCACTTGTCTCTGAGAATTCCATGCCAGTGGCGGGAATCTGCTGACGACGCCAAACTGTCCCGGGGAAAAAGAAATCTCGACAAAGAAGTGGAATTAAATGCCAACAACCTGCGATGTGCTTTGTGAGTTACGCCTTAATAATTTATATGGTTTCAAACATGTTACGAGATCTCCTGATCTGAGGTGATCCTGTGGAGATGAGCCCAGGATATATATCGTATGGAGGGGGGGGGGGTTGGATTTGAGCCGGCTAGCATTGGCAACAATAGCGTACGGCTAGAAAACCTGTTGAGGACATCAGCCTGTATTTACTGATTCTGTTGTGGTTGGATTTCAAAGGATTGTCTCAAGAGTCAACAAAATGACTGCAACATAAACAAGGCAAAACTGTCTTCATCGTTAAATGAATAAATGTAAAATTGCATTGACAATTTATTAAGTTGTGTCGTATTGGGGCAATATGACACATTGGGGAAATACAGGACATGGATCTGCAGAGGCGGCACTGGACTGGAGGCGAAGGCGTTAACAGCTGAATGCCCTGTACCACCATCGCACCATGTAGAGTTAATAAGTCATCCAAGCACACTGATCCAGGGAGATTATTGGAGAATTTTCTAACAGAACAACCCTCCATCCCTACCTGGCGTGGACTGCTGAACCTTGAATGGAACTCGATGCCCTGAGCTTGAACATGGCGTTGTTGAGACTGGACCAGACTGGATCTTACTGCTTTGGTGGCTGGGCTCCAGCCTACTCCTCATGATCGGGTAGGTCTGTGTTGGCTCTCTGGACCTCTCAGCATGGTTTGTGTTGCACTGTTTTTCCAAGAAGACAAGACACTGGTGGTCGGCGAGGGTACTGCAGGCGGAAGGTGGGTTGTTGTTCTTGAAACAGACAAATTAACTACAATGGAAAAAATTATATAGATAATTTAAAATAAATAGATTGTTGTTGTTGTTATATCTCGTAAAAAAATATTATTATAGTTTATTATTATTTCTGAAACTGTGTCGCCTTTGCATTCAATTATGTTTTCCATTGTAATGTTTTCCATTTATGTCTTGTGTTGATTTGTGTTGGCTACAGAAACACACTGGGAGCATAAGCACTCTTGTTGATTTCTTTCTGCCTTGTCCCACTTGCCATGGCCTTCTTGCAGTAATATTTGTGTATAAAGAGGGTGCTGGCACTCTTTGCTCAGCCACTGAATGTGTATTTATCTATTTTTACCGTTCGCATATAATGTGGTCCTGGAAAGGTCTTGATGAGAATTTACTGTTGCATCTACAGGCAAAGGATGGGTACCGAACTGCATGAGATCATCACTTTAGTGGCCCCAGAACACCAACGAGTACCAAAAAGAGGGCTCAGGGAATGAAAGGTAATTTTGTGTATTTGTTCGTTCTCTTAATATCTTTCTTTCGCTTTGTCTTCCTCTTTCTCTTTTTCGGTCTCTTTTTTTCTGTCCCTCTCACTTTCACGTTCTTTCTTTCTTCCATTCATTCTTTCTTCATCTTCCTTTCTTTATTTTTCTGTCAATTTTTTATTTCCCATCTGTCAAAACATGCGTTTAAAGACAGCAAGAGACGAAGACGGAGAGAGAACACAGAGGGAGAGGAGAAGATGAAGACTAGGGAAATAGGACAGCGCACTGGAGTGATGCATACTTTGCTGTCCAAAGAACCAATCCAAGTTTACTCCCAGCTTCACGCCGGCAGCTGAGCCACTAAAAGCCTTAAAGTGAGGAGTGATGGAGGAGCATGGAGGAGAAGAAATAGCATCGTATGACTCTTTAGCCACTAGAAGTGACAGAAAGCACATGATTACATCCTGAATCAATATATGTCAACAAATATGTGCCGTTAAGTGGACCCACGCATCTTACAAAAGATATCTTACCTAGAGCATACGTTAATAGCAGAGGAAATAATTTAGGCTGAAACAGAAACACAGAGGATCAAATTCAATATCCCAAATGCATATCAGTAATTCACTTGGAGTGCTGTGTCCAATTCCAACTTGAATTGCTGTGATTGTTGTTGCTGTATAAAGATGTCCATTATGCGACTATTTTTGATTTAATTTAGCCCTATTTTGGACCTCTAAAAGTTATAAAATACATATTGCGTCTGTCAAGAAAAAGCTATGCTTTAGATGTATTTCAGACATCTATTATGTATCTACTTTCAATGTCCATTTTCAACATCTATTAGATATATATTTTCAACTTAAAATGCGGTAAGATGCAGGTTAAATAGAGATAATGTGAGCCAAAATGATTATGCATCTTACTTGCATTTTGACGCACGTGACACAGGATGTATCAATTCGAGAATGGCAGATTTTCTTCAGAACGAGTCTGTGCCAAGAGCTGCATCAAGTTACACTATATGTTCCCACAACCCACTGCTGACTGCAGGCCTGTTGCATCCTCAAGAGTTCAAAAGGGTTGAAGAGAGAGCCTACCATCAACCACTTCTTCTACATCAAGGGCATCAAACCGGGATCCCGAGGATGATTGATCTATGAGGGAAAACTGGAACCCTGCTTTCCATTAGGGACGTCAGAAGGTGGTGAGTAGAGAGGAACTGGAAGAGAACATTCAAGAACTACAGCTAGAGACAACAGATTTGGGAACTACAAATACAGGAACAAGTCCTGAGTGTCATGTCAGCCCAGTGGGGATAGCATGATTTAACCCATCGTTTGAAGCCGCAATCTCCTTCCCTTTCTTCAGAAAACATCTGAAGACCAATATCTTCAAAGAATCTTATGAACTATCTTTGCTGAGAGGTACTCTCTCTGTTTCTCTGAGATATAATTATAAAAACTTGACTTCCACAAATACTAAAATGAACTATGAAACTACTCACTTCTGTTTATTTTTATTTTACTTGTTTGTTTTTTACTTGATCATGCAGTGCTTAGAATTAGTGTAGTTACAAGCTCCACTTGTGATTGTATTTTATTATGGGTTCTCAGCCTCACTTGAAAGTGGTTTCCGATAAAAAGGTTGTCTGCTAAATCACTAAGTGTAAATGTAAAAACTATTAACACAAATTCAACCAGCCATAACCAAATGGTACATCAGACAAACAAAATTCACAAAATTGGGAATCGGTAAAACAAAACGTCAACTCTGAAGCACTGAAGTTGCAGTTTGAGACGAGAGGCGCGAAGCAATCCACTACTGACACCTTCAATACAGTCCGACATCTAGGTATCAGGGCGAGAAGAAGCAGGTTGGAGACTGCATACACCGGGTGACTCAACCAGGTTGCGTCTTCAGAGAGACTTTACGATGAGCAAGCCTCCAGTGGGAGCGGCAGGTGGTATAGACACCACTAACAGGGTTATTGGGAACGACAAGAGCCAGGAGCCTGAGGGACTTCCGAGCCTCAGACAAGAAACAAACAATGTGTTGGTTTTACTAGAAGGACGTTGTGACAAGGACAAAGACCCAGGAAATGAATTGATGCTGCGGTAATCCCAAGTGACATCACCATCAAGAAGGAAATATAGGAGATGCTATCGGGGGGGAGGCAAGCTTCTGATCATGTGAAGAAGACGTATAGGTTCCAGGTTAGTGTATAGGTAGCACTCAGGGGGCTAGTAGTAGCATCAGCTAGGGAGAGTAGCTTTAGCTTCAACCAGGTTCCTGGAATAATTTCCCTGTGCAAAATAATGAAGTTAAAGGACTAGTTAAAATGCAAGCATGCAGTCCATGAAATGTCAAAATGTAGTTTTAAATATATGGAAATGTCATTGTGATTTGAGTCAAGGTGTGGATCTGCAGAAGTGATATGCTAGGATCGGTTGCCAACCTTCGGTACAAGAAATAAACAAAGCAAAAGAGCTTGGCAGAAGATCTGGTCCATGCATAAATACAGCGTGAGTAGAGGAAGAGGAACGAAGTCACACATTTTCTCTGAGTGGCTTGTTTGTGATTGTTAGCCACACAGTGTCTTCCCCTTGGATTTCCTCACCGCTCCACTCTGAACTCTCCTTCCTGCATTAGTTTAGATGCTTTTAAGGGGAGCTGACAGCAAAATGGATTAAATGGGGTTTGCTGACGGAATACATATCAAATCTGCGTGCATGCAGTTGTGGGCTGCGGCATTTGCCAGGCTTATGACTTCTGCTGAGGCTGTGGATCCATCAAGACTACACCCCGCTCTCCTCTCCTTCCCTCTTCTCCTCCTCGCCTTTCACCATTGGAAGGGCGAGAAGAGACGGAGAAGGAGTGAGAGGCATGAGGCCAGAGAGGGAGAGAGGGAGGGAGCTCTTGATCACCTGCTTTGTCTGAAGTGAGTCACCTTGCAAATATATGAATAGCAAATGCGCAAAAAGTAATCTGGTGGCATACTGGTACATCCTCCTATTTACATACCTGACCTGCCATCCCCTGTTGTTATACCCACTGCATCGCTGGAACTTGGCAGCTGAAATACGCAATGGCCCTTGGTACATTTGTCTCAAATCTCTCTCTCTCTCTCTCTCTCTCTCTCTCTCTCTCTCTCTCTCTCTCTCTCTCTCTCTCTCTCTCTCTCTCTCTCTCTCTCTCTCTCTCTCTCTCTCTCTCTCTCTCTCTCTCTCTCTCTCTCTCTCTCTGTCTCACACACCCTCCCTCCCTCTTCCTCATTCTCCATATCCATCCATCTTTTCTTCTGTTTGTTTATCCTATCTTTCCTCTTTGTCTTCCTCCTTGTCTCCCCCCCTCCCCTACCCTCTCGGCCTCCCCCCCCCAACCTGCTCCCCTCCCCTCTCCCTCCTCTCTCCCTCTCTCTCTCCTCTCGCCTCTCCTCTGTCCCTTCTCCCTCTCTCTCTCTCTCTCTCATCTCTCGCTTCTCTCTCTCTGCTCTCTCTCTCTCTCTCTTCTCTCTCTCTCTCTCTCTCTCCCTCTCCCTCTTCTCCCTCTCCCTCTCTCTCTGCTGCTCTTCTCTCTCTCTCTGTCTCTCTCTCGTCTCTCTCTCTTCTCTCTCTCTCTCTCTCTCTCTTTCTCTCTCTCCTCTCTCTCTTCTTTTCTCTCTCTCTGCGCTCATTCGTGTCGTCGTTCTCTATTTTCCTTTTGACGCAGAGACGTGGTGGCCTCCTCCTCCACCCCTCCACCCGCCCCCCCCAACCTCCCCCCCTAAACGTGTCCCCCAGGCAGGATGCATGACAGGGGAGAGGCAGTGTGGAACGGAGAACAAATGACAAATCTCTGCCTGCCATCTCTCTTCTTCTCCCTTCTCGTTCTCGCATCTCTCTCTCTTCGTCTTCTCGTCTTCTCTCTCTCTCTCTCTCTCTCTCTCTCTCTCTCTCTCTCTCTCTCTCTCTCCCCTCTCTCTCTCTCTCTCTCCTTCTCTCTTCTCTCTCTCCCTCTCTCTCTCTTCCTCTCTCTCTCTCTCTCTCTCTCTCTCTCTCTCTCTCTCTCTCTCTCTCTCTCTCTCTCTCTCTCTCTCTCTCTCTCCTTCTCTCCCAGTATCCTGCCAGAGGCCCTTCTCGGTCTACTCCCCCCCGTCCCCACCCACTGTCCCCCTCCCTCTCTCCCTCTCTCCCCCCCACCTTACAACACCTTTCCATCCTCTCTGACCACATTGATATTCAAATGTACCCAGGCAGCTCCCCACTTCCTTTCTCCCTCCCTCCCTCTCTGTCCCTCTCTCTGTCTCTGTGTCTCTCTCTCCCTGTGTGGCTCTATAACTCTTTCTCTATTTTTCCCTCTCTATATATTTCTCTCCCTCCCTCTCCCTCTCTCTCTCTCTGGGTCTCGCTCTCCCTCCCTCCCTCTCTCTCTGTCTCTCCCTCTCTCAGGGCCTCTCTCTCTCTCTCTCTCTGTCCCTCTCGTCACAGACCATTCAGCCCCAGGGGGTCGAAGGCTCCACCCTGCTGACACACACCCCCCCCCCCCCCATATATAAATATAAACAGCCCGTGATGTATTGATCTACAGGGAGAGGGAGAGGGAACATAACGGGTGAGCACTAAAAGGGCAAAAGACAGAGACTGCTGTTGATGGTTGACATTATTTGATATGATTTCCCCATACCTCACCACGGCCCGCGGACCATCATTAGCTATACCTTCTTCCCTTCTCCGTCTCCTGCTCCCTCCTCTCCTCTCTGATGGATCTATCCCACCTCCTGCTCCTCTTTCTCCTCCTGCGCTGAGGAGCCGGGCTTCTTTATTTAATGGGCTCTTTGAGCCGCCGTGTGCTGCGCGGAAGCCTCTTACAAACCCATTTAAAGGCAGGGTCCATGGATTTCATGGCTCCCTGGGTGCTCTCTCTCGCTCGCTCCCTCTGTCTCCTTCCCTCTATCCCTCTCTCTCTCTCTCTCTCTCTCCCCCCCCCCCCCCCTCTTTCAATAAGGTGAGGTCCAAGGTTTTATCCATCCGTCAATGGACCGGGGGGAACAGCGGATGCAGCAGTTTTGTTTTTTTTAATCCTGGTGCCGTCGCTTTCTCCTGGACACTCTGCTCCCCCCTTCCCCCTGTAGTTTAGATAAGGAGGCATCACCTGGGGGCCGGGGGGGGGGCGCGGGGGGGGGGGTATTTGTATCCGTCTTCAATGGAGAAGGAGAACTTTCATTACATGGATAGGGAGGAGGACGAGCAGAGAGAGGAGCAGAGAGAGTCACCTTGGGCCGAGCTCCTACTGAGAAAGACCTGGAGAAAGATCTAAAAACAATCCTGGCCAAAGGAGGAAGATATATAGAAGGCTAGATAGTCTGTCTCTATGGATGTCTAGGACATCCTCTAGACCAAAGGCTGAAGTTCCTCTACACACAGATCTACAGAAAGATCTCGAAAAAGTCTAGCCCAAAGGATGAAGATAAGTGAAAGCTCTAGATAGTCTGTCTCTAGAGATGTCTAGGATCCTCTGGACAGTCCAACAGTAACAGAGGCTTGTCATGGACATAACAACACACAAACAAAAGTGCAGAGGGATAAAGAGCAACAAGATACATGTATTTTATTTATTGATAAGGACGTTAATGGTGGCGGGACTTAAGGACTTAAGGATGAAGAGCTTGAGACGGAGAAAGTGTGGTGGAGTCGAAAATCCTCTTTAAAATCAATTGCCTGGAATTTCATTTTGCATTTTTTTTTTTTATCCATGTATTGCATTCGTCACCTCTCTAAACCAAAGCATCAATCTCTCCCTCATTGATTAGAAATATTGATGAGAACCTCTGAGAGAATGATGATCTATTATAGTGTCTACATATCAAGGTTGTCTGGTGGCAACAAACAGGGTAATGCCCACATTTAAAAATGATAAATCAGGACATTTACTCATGAATTTAGTTGACATGACTGCATGACACCATTAACATATAAATCAATGGCTAAGTTGCTTACAGCTGATCAACTTAGTACCCCATTATCCAGTCATTGCATGTTTTTCTCTGCTTTGACGGTGGTAAATTAGCGAGAAAAACTGTAGTGTATAAAGGTTTTTTTTCCAATTTGACAGCACCCTAGGGAGTCTCTTTAAAAGACCCCAGAGACTATCTTGTAGTTGTAAATGGCGTCATTGCGTGTCGCAAAGCATTACAGTTTAACTACGGAAGATTAAATAGTACTAGACTTTTAAATGAACCCAAAAGTGTGAAATAGCTGCAAATTATTTCCAAGTACAAACAAATGCAATACACACACACACACACACACACACACACCGCACGCACGCACGCACGCACGCACGCACGCACGCACACACACGCACGCACGCACGCACGCACGCACGCACGCACACACCCACACACGCACACACACACATACA
>OLKM01000410.1:177467-247467 GCA_900291075.1 Melanogrammus aeglefinus | reverse complement strand
TAAGTACTCAAATCGAGAATAATACAAAATTAACCGCAGATTAACTGTTGTCATCCACACACACACACACACACACACACACACACACACACACACACACACACACACACACACACACACACACACACACACACACACACACACACACACACACACACACACACACACACATTATCTGGGGTGTATAGTCCTGACGGCTATCTCCTCCCTCCCTCCTCCCTCTCCTCTCCCTCCCTCCCTCCCTCCCTCCCTCCCTCGCCCCTTCTCCCCCTGTGGAGATACATCTGAGTAGGACCCTGCTCCTTTTGTCCTCCTTTGTTACCATGCTGATGGTCAGAACAGCGACAGCAGCAGCCATCATATTTACTCTAATGGGCCAACGGCAAAATAGTACCCTCTTTCTCAGTTCCAAAACCACCCTTCATTAATTCACAATCACTTGCTTGTAAAGGTGTATCATGGTATTTAATAAAAAAAAAATTGGATGATAAAATTCAAATGATGGTGGGAAGTATTATTATAAAGACATTATATTATATCTATAATATGATTATTGTATTTTTTATTTGTTTTGAATTTTGATTTTAAAAGCTTCCATTCTATCTATCTATCTATCTATCTATCTATCTATCTATCTATCTATCTATCTATCTATCTATCTATCTATCTATCTATCTATCTATCTATCTATCTATCTATCTATCTATCTATCTCTATCTATCTCTATCTATCTATATATCTATCCATCCATCCATCCATCTATTTATCCATCTATCTATCCATCTATCTATCTATATAGCTATATCTATACATCTTTCTATCTGTCTCAATCTATCTGTATCTGTATGTCTGCAGGTCTGAACCGTAGATGTTTGCCCCGACCACCATCCACTATGAACTGTGGATAACCCCATGACGCGGCAGACATATGGAAAGCCTATATAAAATTCTCAGCACCCTGGATATTTATCCGACTGCAGACTGAGCCGCTGAAAAAAAGTGGGTTCGTCGGTTAATGTGACTTCAGTGTTATGAAGGATGAGCTTCACGGGCGTACTAGACGTTGTCCATCCCGGTGATGCTCCCTCGTTTCATCGTAAACTCTTGTGCACCCTCTGGTGCTTGCTAGTCTCCCAAACTTCTTTGTGTAGCTGCCTGCTTTGCAGATTGTCTTCCTTGTCTGTGTGGTTGCTCATTATTCAGAGACAGACGGATCTCAGGTCATCTGCAGCTGCAGCAAAGGAGAAGCAGGAAAGATGGCGATCATCCATTAGACCGACCGGGCACCACACGCATGAAATACGAGGACAACTTTTTGGAAGATCGCTCGAGGAGGAGAAGATTGTACCTGTGAGTTTTTCTACTGTATTTCCAATTTCGACCAAGGTTTCTAAGCTGGGCTTCCATGGTCTACGAGAACGTCGTTTATGGTAGATCATGGAATATAATGACCTGGAAAGAGAGCGTATCCCCTTTCTTCTTTAGTTCAGGACCAGCGGACTTGCAGGAGAGGGGACTCGGGGAGGAATAACCGGGCTGGCACCCATGTAGTCAAAGTCAAGTGGTTCTCCTCGCTTCACAATAATATTCTAACCAACCTATACGGCTTCCTGCTATGTTGCCCGTCGGTTTGAGGTCCAAGTGACACCACAAGGAAATGGACACAGTGGGTTAGAGGTTGACTTTTATGTTTCAGCTCGCCAGTGTTGTGCTATCGCTCTCCCTCATGTCTTATCAGGGGGGAATTAGCGTCGCGTCTCCTCGGCTGGTTCAATGTGTGTGTGTATAGAGGGCTAGCTTCATGGAGAGGCCATTGCACGGGATTGTACTTCGCTTCTCTCAACCCACCAGCCTCAGCCAGTCGCCGAGGGAGCTGAGCCTCCATTAGCGACACATTGTAGCTGGCATAGCCGCCGGTCCACGGCCAGTCACTCACCGTTGGAGAAAAGCCGTGATGTCCACCTCCCGGCGGCTCTCAGTACATTAAAAAACACACTGTCTGATCTGGGATGGGGCTTTGAGATGTTTCTCCAACGTTTGGAAAGTGATATCTTTTGAGAACGTTTTGGGAATTGAATTTAGCCGGAGTTTGGCGGTGCGGTGGTGGGCTCCTGACCATTGTTGTGGACGCGTGCGGCTGTCAGTGGTCTGGAGTCAGGTATGTCACCGTGGAGCTCCACCATAAAATGGAGGAAGGCAGATGAGACTCCCTATGAGAGCACCGTAGGAGCGAGGCGGGCAGGATCCTCCACGACAGGACAAAGGTTGCCAGCCCTTTCCCCGGCACCTAAAAGCACCATTTATTTGAGTGTTTGCTCTGTGTTTTTACAAAGTTGATCTGCCCATGGTGGCAGAGCTGAACTCTGGAAAGTGACGTTAGATAACATGTCGAGGCTGTGTGGAATAAAAGTCAAGGTTAAGTTTAATGCTTTGGATTTATTTTTTAGCGTATAGCGGGTATTTTCGTATTGATTATTTGGTATTACTTTACTAACAACATTTTAGATATTGTGAAACACATAGGCACGTGGAGGAGCTTGGTGTTTCAGTGCTGAATGTGCAGCGGTTGGAGCCTGCTGATGGTTAATGTTCTACAAAGTGGTCCCAACGCTGGGCCAGGAGTCGAAACATCTCGCAGAAACTCTCCTTTTGAGAAGTTGAGACAATTCCCTCGTTTTAGGTCTACTTTCCGTTTCGTCCATAATCACAGTTTATTTTTTATTTTTTTTACTATTTATTTTTTAAACTATTTTTTTCTTTCTTTCTAACTTTTTTATTGTTAGATGACAGTTGACCCCTTTCTCCTTTTTTCCATAAAAACCTCTCCACTCCCCAACACCTGTTCTTGTATTATGTTTAGTGGTGTCTTGTATTGCTTGAGGACCAGTTAAAGAGAAAGGTGGTGTGTCTGTGTGTGTGTGTGTGTGTGTGTGTGTGTGTGTGTGTGTGTGTGTGTGTGTGTGTGTGTGTGTGTGTGTGTGTGTGTGTGTGTGTGTGTGTGTGTCTGTGTGTATTTGTGTGAGCGCGCACTTGCCCGGCTGTGCTATGCTCTGCGGTTCGCCTGGCCACTGTGTGTGTGTGTGTGTGTGTGTGTGTGTGTGTGTGTGTGTGTGTGTGTGTGTGTGTGTGTGTGTGTGTGTGTGTGTGTGTGTGTGTGTGTGTGTGTGTGTGTGTGTGTGTGTGTTTGTGTGTGTGTGTGTGAGAAATCCTGCTGACAAGGAGCCTGTGCTTGACACGGTGTGCTGCGACAACACAGAGGGCTGAGAAGAGCAATCAAAATGGTGGCCGTGCTCCTTCTCCCTGGTGTGGCAGGGCAAACAGGTTCTCCAGAAGGCGCTTTTCTGCTGTCCTCAACACATCTCCCTCCCTCTCTCTCTCTCTCTCTCTCTCTCTCTCTCTCTCTCTCTCTCTCTCTCTCTCTCTCTCTCTCTCTCTCTCTCTCTCTCTCTCTCTCTCTCTCTCTCTCTCTCTCTCTCTCTCTCTCTCTCTCTCTCTAGCTCTCTCTCTAGCTCTCTCTCTAGCTCTCTCTCTCTAGCTCTCTCAGAGACTAAAGTAACATTGATCACTCTGCTGATAGATGCTCAGCAAATGAGCCAAAGCTAATCTCATGTTTGGCTTGTTTGTCTAGTGTTTTTTTTTTAGGAGTAATGCCTCAGCACATGGATTATCTGTGCATGCATGGTGGTTCTCACATGAGTTTTATCTGAGCAAATTCGGTTGCCAACTTTAGCTTGGGTTGTTACGATAAACTGCTTGAATGTCATGGATAGGGTAAGTAGTGTAACTGGTTAGTTGAACTTTTCATCCCGGCCATTGAAGTGATAACCTTGTTGAATGTTGGGCTGAAGCTATCATTGTTATTATTAACTTCATGGAAAAACTCTTCAAATTGCTTTTTCAGATAGAGTTCAGTGAGCCACACAGGTATCACCACAGCCAAGGGCGTCCTTTTTTGTGTAACTTCAATGTAAATCATTTGAATGGACAAACATTTGTTTGATAGTAGTGGTACTACATAGTAGTCCAGCATACATTGTCAGTCGCTAGAATATCTGTATTAGTCTACTGCTACTTGGTTACTATGCCGATGTAAACGCCATAAGCTTACGATATTCCGCGGTATGTCCAAAAACGAAGACAGAAGTGATCGATTCTTACCAAGGTCTACTCCTATAAGACGCAATAGGTGTTCAACAAGAGAGGTTTTTGTCGTTCTTTGAATGGTGGAAAGACGTACTCATGTAGCTCATCACTCTCACAGTTCCATCTCTCTCTTCTTCTTCTTCTTCTTCGCTCTCTTTCTCCCGCTCTTCTCTTTTTCACACACGCATACACTACAATGATGCAGCCTTCTTTCTCTACCTGAGGCACTGAAGGAGGAGGCTGGAGAGTGAGAGAGGCGCATACAAAAGGCAATTGAAATGCTCCACCGAGTGCTTTTTCGTGACATGATGCATTGCTTGTGAGATGCGGCCTGGCCCTATCGCTACGGTAGTAAGTGGCCAGGAACTCGCTGGCCCCTCATTCACCCCCCCCCCCCCCCATGTCTCTTCTCGTTACCGGACATCATAACCATGCTAGCTTCTCATGAGCTATAAGTGACCTGCTGTATGCACCGTAGTAATAATAATAACTTAATTTTCATACCAAACTATAAAAACGTCTTCACAGCTTCTTTGTTTTTTAACGGTCTGGTCTCATTTTATGGCCTTATGGTAACAAGGTATGAAGACCTAAGATGCGGTTGGGAATTTTATGGCTTTGACTCAAACCAGGAACTGGCGTTTGGTTTCTGTTGTCTGTTGCCATGTTACACCACGGTTACACCACTGGTTAACTGCCACTTCAATGCTTAAGGGCTTAAACCTCTCGATTATATGCTATGCCCAATAGGAAATGTTAAGCAAGAACAGGTACTTTGATTCTCTCCTGACATTAAGTTGCATTCCCTTCCTTCTTTAACACCAAATAACAGTAAATAAACCCAAGCTTGAGCTTGCCGTGGTGGAAAAAAACACAGAATTCTTTGGAGACGCCCGTTCCTTGGCCAATGTGCTAACCAGTGGACACAAGGCCTTCATTGAGCCGAAACAGGAGTGGTCTTGTGGAAGGCATCCACTCACACAGCCTACGAAGCAACAGAGCTGTCCAAGGACGATTAAATATTTAAGAGCTCAGAAAGGAGGTCTCGGTGGTAAGTTAATATCGATGGCTCTCTCGTCTTCCCTTCTCCGCAACTTGTAAACTTACCTCCAGCAGTTTGGTTTGTAGGTGCGCTAGTAGGTAAAATAAATATCTTCTTTAACTCGTTGAGAATATAGTCATGAAGTTGTTGTACAATGATTCTGTACATCGCTCCATGGTCCTTCTATCTTTTGGCCAGTATGAAGACCACGCACCATTTTGACCAGTTAGTAACCCCACCCACCCCTTGTAACTTTGGCAACAGTTGAAAGAGCCCGGCATTGGCGGGTTTTTCTGGCAGTTCCCCGTTGAAGGCTGACTCTAACCCTGCCTAGTGTCCCCGGTGCCATATCTCGTTGAACTCATTAAGTTGGTCTTGCTAAAAACTAAAATAACCATTTTTCTTGGAGTCAATTATAAAACAAACAAATTATTTTTGACTCGCTGTTTGAGGAGATAATTAAAAGCTTATAGCACGTCCGACAATTAATTGTATTTTGTGGCTCTTTGGCTGAAGTTACATTTCACTCATTTGAATAATTGATGTTAATGTACTTAACCAGGCAACAATGAAAAATAACCTATAGTCGTTTCTCATAATGAAGCAATCATGTATATTTTTTCCATCGAGATAAGTATAAAAACAAAACAGCCATGACTTGTTTGACAAAGAATTTGCACAAGGAAACAACAGGTTCTTGAACTCCAGGAAATGGTTTCCTAGGAGAGATGCTCTACAGGACCGCACGGAATGTATGCTTTCCTGGAGGGATTGTCCTTGTGGAAAAACACTTCCTGGTTTCACTCCAAGATCTGTCCTTGGACATCCTTCAGCTGTCTATTTATCCAATGCCCTCCGCCTTGTCCATGAACTGCACTGGGATATTGCATGACGGATATTCCAGCTACAACTTGAGAGGAAATGTGACGGGAGGGAAAGGCACTAATTCAGAAGACCCCCAGACATGAATTGCACTTAAATTGGGGATAGATGGGTTCATAATAATATTTTCTTGATGGTGACATGACTCAGACTATAATAAATATACTGATGGCATGTGACTTTTTATTTGGCACCATGAAAAACACAGCTGGTTGACTTCGCTTCTTTATGTTTAGGCCTAGTAGGGATATGTGACTGAGTGGTCTTTCTCAGTCCATATTTGGAGCTTTGATCCTCAGATATCTCCACGGTGTTATCTGAAACCAGTAGATAGGCCATCGATGACTTTGCACTGAAGAAGACAGTCCACTTCTCACATTTTTTTCCGCCCAGTTTATTTCCTGAAAGCCACGGTGACTGGCGGCTGCAGGAACCAATAGGAGGGGGAAGAAGAAGAAGAAGAAGCAGCCTGGTCAGGTCTGTGTGGTTTTAAAGCTAAACACTACCATCTGTGAAACGAGATAGCAGAACAAGCAGCAGACGCAATTCCCCTCTGCTGAGCCGGATGGTCTGGGACCTTGAGGAGCACAAAATGGTGGACAGCCAGCAGGCCACTGATACTCCTGTGTGTGAGTGGCCGTGTCTCAGTGGTCACATTGTGGCTGCTGTATGAAATGGACTCCTCAGAGTGAAGCCTCGGCCAAGCCTCTGCCTTGATATAGAAGATAATGCTGAGAGAGAGAGAGAGAGAGAGAGAGAGAGAGAGAGAGAGAGAGAGAGAAGAGAGAGAGACAGAGGAGAGAGAGAGAGAGAGAGAGAGAGAGAGAGAGAGAGAGAGAGAGAGAGAGAGAGAGAGAGAGAGAGAGAGAGAGAGAGAGAGAGAGAGAGAGAGAGAGAGAGAGAGAGAGAGAGAGAGAGACCGATTGAGCCGGCCTTTGCTAGAACAGGTTTAGATGTCACCCTCCGGTGAACTCTGTCCATGCATGTTTATCTACTTCCACCTTTTATCCAGCGTGAAAAGCTTAGGTTCCTGTGTTTTTGGCTGTCATATTGGAGTGGACTTCTTGTTACGTTTCAGTTGCTTATTGCGTCAAACTGTTAGAAATGTTGGGAAAATATTAACTGCAAGAGTGCTTGATGGTGGTGTGTGAGTGTTATCGTTGGCATAGTAATGGAAAGGTAGAAGGTCTTCTTTCCATCTAGTATTCTCCATCTAACCTTTACCATCCCGAGACTTAAGCTCAGGGATTTACCTACCCATTTATGTTGTTGCTTTGAACACCGATTTTTACTCTCAAGGTCACATCATTGGGAAAAAAGAAAAGAAAAGAGGCAGCACAACCATTTTCCTTCCTTTTTTAAATGAATGCATGAATCTTGTGAAGTTATTTTCTCAACATGACAACATGAAGACATGTTGAATCGGGAGTAGGAGAGGAGTACGGTGTGCGTGATGTGTGTGTCCAGTTTTTTTTGCGATGCCAAAGTTGGCTGTTTTCTGTCTGAAGGGAAACTAAGGCTGCCCTCCCAGCCAGGGTACAAGTACCTCCGGTGATTACAGCTGCTTGGCTTTTATATTAGGTTGTTTTTCTTTTTTGTTCCATTTTTAAAAACTGAAACGTGGAATCAGCTTTGTCTTTTGGATGGAGCACCGAGACGTCTTAGGTTTGTAAATAATAGCGGCTATGAAGAGAAGAGTGATATCATTGGTGATATTAAGTATTAAAGGCTGGCTGGCTGGCTGGCGGGTGATGTCAGGTAACCATCTGTCGGAGAGAGAGAGACAGACAGAGAGACACAGAGAGAGGCAGAGAGAGGGGGAGAGGGAGAGGATGACAGAAGCACTGTCTAACCTTGAAGTATGGAGCTCCCAGACATGAAACAGCAAATTACCATATTTTCTTAGGATTAGCATAGTATTGCAGATAGAGGAACTAGGCACATCTCTCTATCTTCTCTTTCTATCTCTGTATCTTCCTCTCTGTCTATGTCGCTCTTAGTATCTCTCTCTCTCTCTCTCTCTCTCTCTCTCTCTCTCTCTCTCTCTCTCTCTCTCTCTCTCTCTCTCTCTCTCTCTCTCTCTCTCTCTCTCTCTCTCTCTCTCTCTCTCTCTCTCTCTCTCTCTCTCTCTCTCTCTCTCTCTCTCTCTCTCTCTCTCTCTCTCTCTCTCTCGTTCTTTTGAAGTTTGACTTTTGCTGCCAGTATCAAATTCCTTGATACTTCAGCTTTGCTCTTACATGAAGGTTCTGTGTTAATGTTCAGAGATGCAATACGTTCAAAGATACATTTTACTTTCAAGGACAATGCCGTCAACATTGCTAATGCCACATTTAAGGGCTAGAGCTTTAGTTTACTTTCTGACGCCTGGTAAGCATTGTCGGAGGAATATTGGTTCCCAAGCGTTCCTCCGGCTCTTAAGCTATTCCTTGTTCACTGCAAATCCTTTTTTTTCCTTTTTTTTTCATCTTTTTTTTGTTTGCCCTGTGTCATCTTTTTAGTGAGGTCAACAGGCAGAAAACGAATGGCATGCTGGATCACAGTGTCTCATAGCCCCGGTCTCTGGTCTTCACCATTGTTCTTGGCCAATGAACTTGGATGAACCGTGTCCCTCCATACTCTGCCCTTCAAATATGTTCTGTGGCAAAATGCTTTATTACAGTGTAATGGAATGGAATGGAAGGAGTAAATGAAGGAAGAACCAACAGACAATTAATAGCATTAGATGTATCCCAAACCAATGTTGTTCTGAAGACTAGGTTAGGAACTGCTTCGGAGAATCTGGGGACTATTGTTATTGACTAGCCACAGGCGGTTTTCTTCGAGGTGAGCAGTTGAAACATACAGTTGGTAGGCTAGTGGCAATGCCTCATGCACAGGCTGTTGAGGAAGTAAATTAATGTATTTTTCATCTAGTTATTCTTAATCTTTGACAGTTCCTTGTTCGCAGTATTACTCTTTGACTCAATGACTGGATGATATGGGGAATGAATGTTGCTAATAACGCACGGATGTCTTAAAGCTAGTTCAATTATTTTATAGATTCAGTCCGCCTTTGTGTGTGTGTGTGTGTGCGTGTGTGTGTGTGTGTGTGTGTGGTGTGCGTGTGTGTGAGTGTGTGTGTGTGTGTGTGTGTGTGTGTGTGTGTGTGTGTGTGTGTGTGTGTGTGTGTGTGTGTGTGTGTGTGTGTGTGTGTGTGTACGTTGCACACTGTGTAACGTGCACATGTCTTGGACCTGGGCTTCCTCATAGACACTTAGACTCAGATATAAGAGTAGGTTCACAGATGAAAAAACGCAAAATGTGTTTTCTTACACGAGGTTGATTTGACATCATGAGGCAGAAAGCGTATGAAATCATTTAAAACTATAAACGTACAGCTCTGCTATTGCTATTAACTTGTTCTAGCATCATCATGATAGCATATTAACACTATGGGGCCAGGTCAACGACACACATACTGGAGCGTGTATTAGGATACGGACCCTTACGAAACACTTTTGATCATAAACCACTTATGTTGCACATCACAGGATGTTGAAATATCACCCACATCGGTGTTTAACGTGCGGATGAGGCTGATCCTGTATTTGAATATGTTCCCATCATATTACTATCGTTATTAATATCGTATTTTGTATTTCTCTATGGTTGCCTCTCATTCATTCCTTCATGTCATTACCGCCAATTTTTATTCCATCAAGGCAGATGTCGGCGGAATGTTATGACAAAGTGTTTCTACTGAGAACTATTGATTTCTCACCTCTCCCCTGAATGGGAGTGTTCCATTGATTGGCCAGGTGCGATCGATGCCTCATCTCTGCGTATTCAGACTTGCTCAAATGAGCATGGATCTCACGGGTCATGTGATCATGTGTCATTAAAAATAAGAAAAGATGGAGCTGCTCCCTGAGCTCTTCTGACGACAGAGTGGAAGGGGGAGGAGCCGATGAGGTCATCGTCCATCGCATTCTTATCACCCTAGCGATGACGGGGTGATGGAATGGATCTGTGTTGATGCAACACTATTCATATGCAGTGTTTGGTCATTCAGGACTTTTTCTCCAAAGCAACATACAGTGATTCTTATGTATTAATTCTGTGGTACATACCATGATTGAGTAGCTTCCTGAAGGACACCTGCAGGCTAGACTGAACATTTGGGATCAAACCAAGAGTGTTTTGGCTCACTTATGGTAAACATTATGTCATCTCCATTAGGCTTGTAAAATAACGACACAAATACTAATGTTATCATAACGGTGTCATAATGCTGCTTCGTGGGAGTCTATTTAACAAATGAGTGACCAGTTAAAGACTCTAGGCCTATCTGTTTTTGACGCAACAAACCAAACAGGTGTGTCTCAAACAGCTCCACCCTGATATATGGGTCAACTTCAAGTTGTACTCATTGCTTCCTGTGTAGGTTGATCAGTCTTGATAGTGCTTCACCATTCTCCCATTTTGGTTGTTTTCGTTTGGTTCGTGGTGATGTGTGTACTGTTTACCCAACATGCCATTGTCAGATAAAAACAAACTTAGCTGCCGTGTTGTTTTTGGATGAAGATTTTACAATAGTTAGCCATTGTGTTAGGATTTTTACAGTTTCGTGGAGACACTGGTTCACTAATCCAGTGCAGTGTTTCATCTTGCTAAAATGAATTCCTAATTCATGTGGAATAGCCTGCACAAGGCTTCTCGCTGGCTTACTTCATGTATAAATACTGTCCTAGGGTAATACGCTGTATGTAGCCTGAGGCTACATTTGCCAAACATCTCACCAAGCTGTTGTTAACAACTTCCCATTAAAGTGGATATTGGGAACGAACATAGAATAAACTAATGATGAATTCCACTGTTCTACAGCGCGATAGAAGTTGATTAAAGGAGTGTTTACGGTCAATGGTAAGATGCTGATCTAGTATATCAGGTTCTCCGGTGTTGCCTTCAAGGGTGTGCAGCTGCCAACCTGATCTCCACCTTCTCTATCTTCTCTTTATGCGGGAGGCCAAATTCAACGCTAATCTGGTGATGTAACCTTGTTTTCCCCCACCTTTGCAATACAATGAGATCCTTCTTGGCCTTTGTGTCCCTTGCCACTCCCTGTATCTTCTCTAAAGGTTTTCCTAGGGCCTCTCTAGAAGGTAAATTATTTAACGCTATCTCAAAGCCTTTAGGTCGGACTTTCCTATCATACGCATACTACCGAGATGCATTGAGATAATTCTTTTGTGATAATTTCTGAAGTTGTACACATCTCCGTAGCCCTTGGCTAAATGAAGAAGATAGTGGCTGCAATCAACAGTCAATAATATTATTATTGATGACATCATTTGCCCGGGCTTGTCTGTTACACATACGCGTTTTGTTCTTGTAACGATTTTGGTGTGTGCAACGCAACAGTATCCACCAATCATCCTCCCTCCTTCACCCTCCCTCCAACCCCCCCTCCCAAGGCAGGAGATGCTGGAAGCAAACCCGGCGGTTAAGGACAAAAACCTCTGTACGTCTAATCAGCTTAATGCTGGCTTATTCTAAGGCCTCTCGTTCAGACAGAGCAGCTGCTGCCGACCCGGGCAGAGCAGTGCAGAGTGGAGGGTGTGACTGCTGGCAGCGCACACCGATGCAGAGAGACCGGTTGGTGATTAACAAATGTCAGTAGACTTTGGAATCTGGGGAGCCGAGACTAGTGGCTTTGTCCTCTCCCTCGCTCCCCCATTGCAGGTCTCCTAGGTGGTTCGTTTTATAGGTCTGTCTCTCTCTCTCTCTCTCTCTCTCTCTCTCTCTCTCTCTCTCTCTCTCTCTCTCTCTCTCTCTCTCTCTCTCTCTCTCTCTCTCTCTCTCTCTCTCTCTCTCTCTCTCTCTCTCTCTCTCTCTCTCTCTCTCTCTCTCTCTCTCTCTCTCTCTCTCTGTGCGTGCTCTCTCTCTCTCTCTCTCTCTCTCGTGCGCTCTCTCTCTCTCTCTCTGCGCTCTCTCTCTCTCTCTCTCTCTCTCTCTCTCTCTCCTCTCTCTCTCTCTCGTGCTCTCTCTCTCTCTTCTCTCTCTCTCTCTCTCTCTCTCTCTCTCTCTCTCTCTCTCTCTCTCTCTCTCTCTCTCTCTCTCTCTCTCTCTCTCTCTCTCTCTCGTCGTGCTCTCTCTCTCTCTGTATCCCCCCTTGGCCCATATCTCCTCTCTTAGCTCCACCTGTTCGTGTCTGCTCCTCCTGCAAGGTTGCGAGATGTATTTTGAGCTCGGCAAAAAAAAAAGGAGAAGTTCATGCGTGCTTCACATGTTTAGACCCTCTTATGGAACCTACTTGGCAGTTCCTTAAAATAGGTTTTTCTGGTCTTTTATGCTTCTTAAAGAAACATTGGTGCCGAGGTGTACCACACGTTCCTCCACCACTGCCGTTCTGCACGCTGTTCCATTAAAGGGGACGCTATTGAGACCTTAAGGAGATGAATAACGTGGCCTAGAAAAGGAAAGGTCTAGGTAAAGTGCGATTGGCACGGGCATTATGTGTTTCCTCTGCTGAGCCGTGCAGCCAGAGAGCTTGGGTACAGTACATCTGGCAGATAGATTTTCTTGCCTGCAGCTCTCCAGTGACAGACTGCCTGCCTGTCTGCCCTGTCCGCGAGGGGAAGAGGATCAGAACGGTGGGTCCATGTTGTGTGCCGCTGCTGGCTGAACACCTAAGCACAGAGCCGGCCTCTAAAATGGCTGCCCTTGAAGCTGGGCTCAGAGGAGGATCTGGAGCGGCTCACTCCAGTGGTCGTCCGCGAGAGCCTCTGCCGGAGCAGATGAAAGAAGCCACACAATCTCCACCCATTAACTCTGCAGGCTCCGAGACAAAAGGGCCCTGAAGAAGACAGAGCCCCCTCTTAAGGAATATGATGGTGGAGGGGCTGGAGGGGGTGGGGGGGGGGGGGGGGGGTTCCTTTTCTTGCTGGACAGTGTGGGTTTATTTCCTTCTTTTTTCCTCTCCTACCTTTCTTCTCCGGGATTCCCTTGGTATCCATGTCAAGGAACCCCGGCATTAGAGTGCAACTTTGTTCAAAGTAGAGATAAACTGTCCGTGGACTGGGGTGGGGCCCCGTGGTGAGACCGTAACCCGAGGCGAGGCAACAATGGGGCTCCAGGCTGCTCTGGGGACTCGCTGGCATCTCATGGCCGGCCCCTGTGTAACTGACCTCCAGTTAGGAAGTAAGGTCTGGTTATGGGTGGCCTGGTTACCTTAAATACTACAGCAGTCATTCATGCAAATATTATGATATATTATTATTTCATTAAGACGAAATCCTATTATTGTCCAATTATTTATGATCACCTATTTGGGATGATCTATCAGTTGACCTAACAATATATTAAGCCAATATTTTATATACTGTATATTTAAAGGCTTTTATATGTTGGAACTACTGTATTGAACTCTATGGTCCCTAAATTGGTTTTCCTTAACATGACCCTCTGCAAAAGTGCACAAAAGTGTCCATCAGATGCTTCAAGACAAGATTTTGGCTTGTTGAATTCTCCACACACAAAACTTTGCCAGCATAATGTTATCATGATGAACATTTCTAGCTGAAGAAAGATTGAGGTGTGCATGAATGGTCATTCTTGTAGAGTGAATAATCCTCTTTTATTCAAGGAAGGTATTACTTTTTTTCTGAAAGATGGTTGTTCGGATTCATGAGCCCCCTTTGGCAAATCAAAAGGAATGTTTAAGAAATAAAATGCTTAGCTTTTAGCACTCTCTGTTTAAATTAGGCCCCTTTGAATAGTTCATCAAGCCTGGTCATGAAAAGTTGCTTGTCCTAGAGTAGTTTGGACAAGGAATAAAGCTGAAGCATTTTATATATTTATTTTTCTTACTTGATAAAGAGACTTTTCTTTGCTCATCATCATTTGTTATGTCATGCGTCTCATCTACGAATATGGCTGTATTCCCACGGATGTTTGGGCCTTACGTTTATTTGGGCCTTTGTTTGGTTATGCCAGTGATTAGGACAACTAAGACCCCCTTCATTGAGATCATTTGGCTACCAACTTGGATCTTGAACTAAGGTTATTAGTTAATATGCTCATCACAAAAAACTAATTGGGATTTTCAGGCTCACATGCGATTTCATTCGTAAAATAATAACCAGGAATTTGTTTTCATACATTGTTTACATTAAAAGTGTCAACGATAACATAACCGCATGAAAGGGCAATAAAGCCATAGTGTTATCATCTCATCTTTTTTCTTATTTTCCTGCCATGTCTCTCTCTCTCTCTCTCTCTCTCTCTCTCTCTCTCTCTCTCTCTCTCTCTCTCTCTCTCTCTCTCTCTGCTCTCTTCTCTCTCTCTCTCTCTCTCTCTCTCTCTCTCTCTCTCTCTCTCTCTCTCTGCTTTTTTTGTTATTAATAAAGTCTGACAGAGGAGTCAGTATGTTTTGCCAAACATTAGGATGTGGAGCTGGCTTTCCAGCTGGTCACTTAACCAAAGGTTACAGAACTGAAACACACCAAGCATTAATCCCTCTTAGTTGTCATTTGTTTTACAGATGATGATGATGATGATGTTACACTTCCACAAAAATAGAATCTCACCATTCTGAATAAAGGAACATCAGCAACACTTGGGAGGCAGATCTTAAAATCAACTTTAATTTGAAATACATTTTAATAATAGAATCATCTGTGGTACCAAATCCATCGGACCAATATCTAGTCCCTGTTGCCATCGAAGAAAGGAGATGAGATGCTATTCCTATATGGGCACCTACACCTGTTTAGGTGTATGTATTGACAGGTGTAGAATTTATGATTTAAGGCTTAGCATCAAGCAAAACATGCCGTTACATTTTATTTTCCAGTTACCTTCCTGCCACATTAAATTATCTTAATTCCCAAAACTAAACCAAATCTCCTTTCTCTTCTAGGTTTCCCTGATTTTCCAGGGAGTGCCCCCTCCCCGTAACCATGGAGGTCCTGCAGTGTGATGGCTGCGACTTCCATGCAGAATCGTATGATGACCTGAAGATCCACATCCAGGAGGTACACACAGCCTTCCTGCAGCCCGCTGACGCTGATGAGGCTGAGTCTCCGAAAGATGACGACGAGGAAGAGGTTCCTGACGATGATGAGGAGGACGACCAAGAATCTGACGACAAGCATTCCTCGTCGTATCTACCTGGAATGAGTATGATAACTCCATTATGTTATAAGTTGTAGATAATTACTGTATTATGTCCGAGTGATGAAGTTTAAAAATATTATATTTGTGGATGACTTATAACAATATTCTTATCTGTTTCAGGTCCAAATTCAGAGACCCCCAAACAAAAAGACCCATCTGAATCCACCCTGTCGTTTTACCAGTGCAAGTTCTGCGTGCGCTACTTCAGGTCGAAATCCTTTTTAAAGAACCATACCAAAAAGGTCCACAACATCAGAGACGACCTGTCGGAAGTCCACAATTCCCGCGAGACGTCGAAAGATCCCAGCTACACCGTCGTAACGCACAGTGACCATTCAAAGGTGTACTCCTGCCAATATTGCACGTACAAATCCCCACGCAAAGCAAGGATCATCAAACACCAAATAATGTACCACCAAGTTCCTTCTGAAGGAGCGTAGATCATTCAAATGATGTGGAGGCTGGGGACGACTGCCTCTCGGCTGGTGCATACCTCGGTGGTACTTTCGCTTGCGAGTGGTGTGACTTTCAGACCGACGAGAAGGACAGCTGGACGGATCACGTGGCAAAGGAACACAGCGACAAGGTCAAGATTATTTCTTCTGTTGAGGAACTCGAAGGAGAGGCAAGCTCATCCAAGCCGGATTCCCCTTCCTCCCCCAGAAGTCCTGCTTCCGAGGGAGGAATAGATGGTTCTACGGGTAGAGTAACGCCAGTAAACACCATGGGAATACCAGATAACAATGCATCAGTGTTTCATTACGTGATGCCCAATAGCACGGGGTCGTCCATTTTGTCAAAAAGGTTTCCCATGGCCGATTCAAATTGTAGTCCCATCCTCGAGACGGACGCCAGTTTGCGGAATGAAGAAGACTCCAGGAGCAGCATGGAAGAAGACGACGAGGAGTTGGTTGACATTGACGATCCGAG
Organism: Melanogrammus aeglefinus; assembly: GCA_900291075.1. NCBI lineage: Eukaryota > Metazoa > Chordata > Actinopteri > Gadiformes > Gadidae > Melanogrammus > Melanogrammus aeglefinus. Next base: position 231,314 of record OLKM01000410.1, on the reverse strand, counting down.
TTACACCGGGACCTTGTCGGCTGACGTGAAGCAACTGTTGACTGACGAGGAAAACAAGGTACTGGAGACAAAAGGGGTACAGATCCGAAAGCAGGTAAACCGTTTCCAATGTCCCTTCTGTTCTTTCCTCACCATGCATCGGCGGAGCATTTCCCGCCACATTGAAAACATCCACTTTTCTGGTAAAACCACTGTTTATAAATGTGACGAATGCCCCTTTATTTGTACAAGCTCTCTGAAGTTAGGCACTCACAAGCAGAGCCATGGTGGTTCAGACGTGGATACCATGGACATAACCAACAGCCTGGACACACAAAATGAACCGGCTGCAGAGTCCCTTAATGGGGGGAACGTTATTGCTAAAGTCAACGGGAAAAGGTCAAGTCCAGCGTATGACCATCCGAATCCCCACCAGTGTTCCCTCTGCAGTTTCTCCACCACCACACTGAAAGGTCTCAGGGTCCATCAGCAGCATAAGCACTCCTACTGTGATGATGTCGAGACCGAAGCCTTTGAAGAAGCATCGGCTGACCAGCCGGATACTGAAGTGGAGAACTCGCCCACCTTTTTACAAAAAACCCAGACTTCCATTCTAAGGCCTTCCACTAAAAAGAACCCTGCTACAGGAAAAAGGGCAAGAAAGTCCATTAACGATTTGCCTTTAGATTTGTCCTCGGTGAAGAAACGAACAAGAATTGACGAAATTGCCATCAATCTTCAGAGTAAGATCAGCCAAAGCCAACAGGATATGATTATAAATCTCGACGAACTCGACGATGAGGAAGGGGGTGGAAGCCACAGAGTGGATGATCACGAGGATAGTAACCTCACTGGTATAAATCCTGTCTTCACATATAACATCCAGCAAATTCACGTAAGCGAACCCACCATTCAGGGTGGCAGAGTAGGTAAAAGGAAAAGCAACCCCAAGTCCAAACCACGCAACGTCCCCATTTCGTTAACCCTCTCTGACGATAGCGAAAATGTATCCGGGGATCTCCCTGAGCTCCAGGACAACGGTAACCAGGATAGTAGAGACACTTTCCAAGAAAATGCTGAATATTCCGAGGATCCCGGAATGGTCCGTTTTTACTGTAAACACTGTGATTACCATAACAAGTCTGCCCGCAGTGTGAGCACCCACTACCAGAGAATGCATCCTTACATCAAGTTCAGCTTTAAGTACATCCTGGATCCAGAGGACCATAGTGCTGTCTTCCGCTGCCTTGAATGCTACATTGAATACCCCAATTACAACGATCTACACCAACACTACATGGATCACCATCCAGAAGCTAGCAATGTACTCAACTTTAACCAGCCAGACCTTGTTTACATGTGCCGCTTCTGTGCATATACTAGCCCTAATGTTAGGAGCCTCATGCCCCATTACCAAAGAATGCATCCCACGGTGAAAATAAACAATGCCATGATCTTCTCCAGCTATGTAGTGGAGCAATCTCACAAAACGGGTGAATCTCAAACCCTGCGGGAAATATTAAACTCTGGCCCCAAGAACTTCACCTCTGCCACCTCTACCCCTAGATCTTCTTCAAGCCCAGCCCTGAAATCGCCCTCCAAGACTCCCGAAGCAAGTGTTGACTCGGAGGCTCTGAAAGAAGCCATGGGTGGTAATGTGGTGGTCTATGAATGTGATGTCTGTTCCTTTGCTAGCCCCAACATGCACTCTGTTTTGGTCCACTACCAGAAGAAACACCCCGAGCAAAAGGCCTCTTATTTCCGTATACAAAAAACCATGAAGATTATCACAACGGATAAAGCCCAGTCACCAGCCACCAACTCCTCGTTTAATGTTAGTTCAACTTCCCCGCCTTCGAAGTCTTCAGGTGCCACAACATATGGCACTGAGGAAGATATCTACTATTGTAAACACTGTGTCTACAGCAACAGATCTGTTGTGGGCGTCCTTGTCCATTATCAGAAGAGGCATCCAGAAGTAAAAGTGACCGCAAAATATATCAAACACGGGGCTCCGACTCCTGTTCTGATGAAATTAATTGACGATTTGCAAATTGCAACTCCAAAGCAGTTCTCAAAGCCGTTTCAAAGCAACGGCTACGACGGATCATTTAACTCGAGTCCTAAAATTGGTAACGGCGAAAAGGGCGAAGCAGAGATGCTCTTCTTTTGTCAGCACTGTGACTACGGCAACCGCACGGTTAAAGGAGTGCTAATTCACTACCAGAAGAAGCATCGCGACGCCAAGGCCAACGCGGACCTCGTACGCCGTCACACCGCCGTGGTCCGGAGTCAGCGCGAGCGTGCTCAGATGGTCCAGTCGGGCACCGTAGCAACCACCATCACCCAAGCCCCGGTGGATCCGGAGAGCTCCGGAGAGCTCCGGTCTCTCCTGTGCAGACACTGTCCCTACACGTCCCCCTATGTGTATGCCTTAAAGAAGCATCTCAAGAAAGAGCACCCTACTGTGAAGGCCACCGCGATGACCATACTGCATTGGGCCTACCAAGACGGTATCCTTGAGGCGGGGTATCACTGCGAGTGGTGCATCTACTCCCACGCCGAGCCCCAGGGCCTACTGCTGCACTACCAAAGACGCCACCCGGAGCACAACGTGGACTATACGTACATGGCTAGCAAGCTTTGGGCTGGACCAGAGACCACGCAGCAAGGACCGAACAACCTGGAAAACAAGCACTTCCGATGCCAAGAGTGCGCCTTTGAGGCCTGTACCATTTGGGACATTACCAGTCACTACCAAGCGGTTCACCCATGGGCCATGAAAGCAGAGGAATCTGTGATTTTTGATATGATCAAAGGTAATATAACAACGGATAAAATCCTCCAGCAATTGGTCAATGACCATGCACCTTCCAGCGGGCAGTCTGAAGACGATGGAGCCCTGATCATCGCTTCACCACTCCCAGAAACCATCTCTCATCCTACACATCCACGCCTCTGCATTTCAAACAATCCCTATCAGTGTACTGTATGTCTCTCTGAATATAACAGCTTACACGGCCTCCTCACCCACTATGGGAAGAAACACCCAGGCATGAAGGTCAAGGCTGCAGATTTTGCTCAAGAGGCAGACATCAACCCGAGTTCGGTGTATAAGTGTCGTCACTGTCCGTACGTCAACTCTCGAATCCACGGTGTCCTGACTCACTATCAGAAACGGCATCCGTTGGTGAAGGTAACTGCGGAAGACTTTGCTGACGACATAGAGCACATCGCCGATCTGAACGAGGGTGAGGACAAGTGCAAGACTCAGAGGCAAGGCTATGGAGCATACAGATGCAAAATATGCACCTACACACACGGGACTTTGGAGAAACTAAAGATCCACTATGAGAAGTATCACAATCAACCAGCCGCCGAAATGTTCCCCCATACTTTCACATCATTCTCTCCCAGCAAAGAAAGCGAACCAGTAGCAGAATGCAGCGTAAGCAACGTATCAGCAGTGACGGACATGCTGGAGGTCAAAGAATATGAACTCCCTAAGTCAGAAAAACACGCCATCTTTAAGTGTCAGCTGTGCAAATACTTCTGCTCCACCCGGAAAGGCATTGCCCGCCACTACCGAATCAAACACAACAACGTCCGGGCACAGCCAGAGGGCAAAAACAACGTCTTTAAATGTGCGTTGTGTTCGTACACCAACCCTATACGCAAGGGCCTCGCAGCCCACTACCAGAAGCGCCACGACATCGACGCCTATTACACTCACTGCCTGGCAGCTTCCAAGACGCTCAGCGACAAGCCCGTCAAGGTGATGGCGCCAGAGAAGGAGACAACGGAGATGTCAGAAGACCTGCGTTTGGCGGTGGAGACCCGGAAGTGTTCCCTCTGCAGCTTCCAGGCGTTCAGCAGGAAGAGCATCGTCTCGCACTACATCAAGCGCCACCCGGGTGTCTTCCCCAAGAAGCAACACTCCAGCAAGCTCGGCCGCTACTTCACCCTGATCTACGCCAAAGAGCCGGAGAACCCCCCGGAGACGGCAGCGTTGGAGGAGGAGGAGGAGGTCAATGAAGAGTTTGAGGTCCAGTCTATGTCCAATCATCAGGCGGACGAGGAATGGCCGCCCTTCAAGTGTCTCAAATGCGGCCAGTTGTCCTTTGACACCATCGAGCTACTTTCTATGCATTACAACGACGACCACAGCAGTGACCTGAAGAGGGACTTCCAGTCAAATGCCGGAGAAGACGGGTCCGAGTTGCATCAGTGCTCTCACTGTGAGCTGAAGTTTCTGGAGCTGCCTGTCTTGGCGAAGCACATCGTTGACCACAATGACGACTTCCAGAAGAAGGCCTTAAAGCAGGAACGAAGGAGACTTCTCAGCAAACAGAAAGCCTTGGAACTGGCCGAAGGGAAGTCTGAGAAGGTAGGTTATGAGATTTATTTTTAAGTATCTTCTCTAGTCAAATAGTGGTGAAATAGAAATATAGTGCTTCAGACATTTGTGAGTTTGATATAAATCCTATCCTTAATATCCGATTAAAGGAGAATTGGGAGGACAACAATGCAGTACTAACAATGTTGCTTACATTTCTCTTTAGCAGGAGAGCCCTGTTAACAAAGCGCCCATAGGCTTTAGGTGTAACTTCTGTGTGGAGGTGCACCCCACCCTGCGAGCCATCTGCAACCATCTGAGGAAGCACGTTCAGTACGGGGAGGTGAAACAAGGACATGTGAAGGTAATTAGAGTGGTATATTTTTAGTTTTTCAAGAATTATGTTCATCAACTCATTTGAATAATGGATTTTTAGATATGGACAAAACCAGAGGGGAAAGAAAGTTCCCTTTTAAAGCTCAAAACTTGGTCAGGGGGTGCTTCAAGTAGAGGGGTCAGGCATGACGTTCCTCAGAGTAAAGGCTGGGATGTAAAGCCGTGGCTTAAGAATATGAAGGCTTGTATATTAGGAAACTTTAATCCAGTTTGATTTATTTGTTTTTCATTTTAAGTTATGTTACGTTAATTACATTGCGTCCTTGACATCAACGGAATACTTTAATACCACTTTTGACCTCATGACATAAATTCAAAGTGTAATGCTCTGCTGCTGACAGTCACTGCCCTATATGACATTTAATACTATTTATTGGTTACTTTTTTGTCAGTAATAAGGTTATCTAGTGGAGCACAGTCTTTGAGGCATTAGTTAACCTGAAACTTGATACTTTATCTGTACATGTTATACGTCAGCATTTCAGGCCCCAAAGTTATGAAAGGATCCTACAAAGGATCCTTGTTCCTTTGTCACTCATTTGAAGAATTGTGACAGGTTACAAGGCGAAGTAATAGTAGCAGAGTAAGTATACACTATTGTTGAAGTTGGCCAAATAAAATAACCAATAATATGTTTTTTTAGAACATCGTCCATATTGTCTTCAATCAGGTTTTTGCACAGCACTGTCCTGTCCGTTTTAAGTCGGACGGACGGCACACCGAGGGAGGACGAAAGGCGATGCAGGACGACAGGCTCTGTCAATCCTGCATTATTATTTATGAGCGCATGAAGTGCAGGGTCAGGCCCACAGTTAAAATGAGTTTCCTGGAGGCGATATAAGCTATCTTCTGGTAGTGGCTGCAGAAGCAGGCCCCTCTGGGCCCTCTGTGGATGAAGGAAGTGAGGCGCGCTGTTTTGCTGGATTGCAGGAAACAGGTGAAGGTGATGACGACGAGTCATCAAGGTTATGCAGGGTTGGAGATTGCAAAAAAGTTAAGAGGCAGAAGGAGAAAGTTGCAGTATGCAAAAGCTGTTTGCTAATGTTGTCTGACCAGACTGGGTTTTGTTTAGGCAAAGTTGAGGCAATTCAAATCCTGGGTCATTATGAGATGTATTTGCATTTCATGGTACAACTTGATTTAATATCCAGGTGGTATACTGATGCCAAACTGCTTGTTTAAAATTGATAAACTCTAGATTGTTTTTCAATTGTTCATCTACAGTTGCCAAAGTGTGTGATCCGTGACAGGCAGAATGTCCTAAGAGCTTATCTTTAATGGTGGCCATAATCCATATTTTCTATATACAACTTGTCAATTATCATTGCTAAAAATTGTATCAATTCAACAACCGACCTTCAGTATTTTAGGACTTATGTTTGAAGCCGCTCAATGGCCTTTGTGTTTTGAGGATGTTAAATAAATAAATCGTTCTCTACAATCCCTTATGAATCTATCCACCTAAACCATGAATAAATAATCGGATCACTCGCCGACAGCACGTAGGGACATCTCAGCATCATCACCTACCTTATAACAAATTAAATTAATAACTGAATTCATGTTCCCAGATGGAGACCAGCGAGGAGCCCCTGACACCCCAGCCCCCCCCAGAGAGCCTCCCCAACGGCCAGCCAGAGGAGGAGGTGGAGCAGGGTGCTGCAGGTGTTTGTCTGGACGACGGCGATGCTGTCGACGATGACCCTTCCCCCACTGCCCATGACCTGCTGGGCATCACCACCCTCGACCCCACCCCGGACCCTGCCGCGACCGCCGGACCGCCCGTCGCACTGCTGACACCAGAGGACGACCAGGACGACCAGCTCTCCGCGGGCGCCGTCGCCATGGCGATGACAACGGCAACGGCTCCGTCGGCAGCCATCGGGGGCGGAGTCGGGGGCCTGGCCGGGGCGCTGGTGGCGGCGGCGCGGGCGATTGTGGCGGGCGGGGGTCAGCCGAAGCAGCAGCGTCTGGCGGCGGCGGGGGGGTACCCGTGCGGACAGTGCGACCGCGTCTTCATGTCCATGCAGGGGCTGCGGTCGCACGAGCGCAGCCACTCGGCTATGGCGCTGTTCAGCCGGGAGGACAAGTACAGCTGCCAGTACTGCCAGTTCGTCTCGCCATTCAGACACAAGTAAGAGGACAGAGGGGCGCTTCTTTTTTATCATGGGTTTAAAATTTCCGGTCGATTTTTGTCAAGTCAGGTCTGTTTTATCGCTATCGTCCGTAACCACGGTTACAGTCTCAAAGGAATTTACAGGGTGGAAATTTTACGACCCCTGTTCTGAACCTAAGCCATATGAAAAGGGAGCAGAGAAAACTTCCCAAATCCAATGGAAGAACACCAAAGAAACACCAGAATGTGTCATCAAGTATTGGAAATGCTTGATGAGATATTTTGAATTGGAAGAGCTTGATGTTGGCTGCAACAAGGAGGCAAGGAAAACGTTAAGCCTAGTTTAAGTGCCTGTCCCCAGTTATATTTGGAATTTGAAGTTATAATTTGGGAGTCACTTTGCTAAATCAACTAAAACAACTAAAGATTTATTTTAGGAACGTTGGAATCAAAGCTTGAATATCTGAACTGGCCTCAAAGCTCCCTCATCTAGTGGGAAGAAAGTTATGCTAAGAATGAAACAGAACTCTGGAGAGTGAGCCGTAGAACAACCAAACATCAGTATCTAAGTAGATACAATTCAAAGTTTGACGTTGAAGTTAAAAAAAAAGTCTTTACTATTTTGCATAATATTGTAATCTAGTAGTAAGAGATAGAATATATGCAAAATGTGTTTTAGATCAATGGTTCCCAACCTTTGACTTTATGGTTTAGGTGTACCACTAAATTTTCATTTAGACCTTTCGCGGGCCACCTCATATGCAAACTGAATTATCGATAATTCACATGTATTTATGTAATAATTAATCCATGAAGGCCAGTTGGAAACAGTGGAAAGAAAAAGTTAGCAATGTTGCTTATGCTACCCTTTGTGTTTATTTAGCAAACACAAATGAAAACAAAACGTGGATGGAAAAAATCACAATGGAAAACATGCTGAATGGAAAAAGTGCACTATTTTAAATAACAACAAGCTATTATGCTATATTTACTGAACAATAGTTCAGATCTATATCATCACTCATGTTCTTCCAAATCTGTCTATTTTAAGCACAATCCCATATCCCACATACAGTGCAGAAAAACACTTTTATAAAATCAGTTTGTTAGATGTTCTTAGAATAAGAGGAGCTAAATGACTTGACCAACTATGGATGATCAAAAGTGATCATCATATGCACACTGTAAACATGTTTGCTTTCTGCCATCTTTGTTTATATTTGGGTAGTATACTATGCATGTTGTAAAGCTGAGGAGAAGCAGGATTATATAATATTCACTGCTTAAAAATTGTATCTAACTTTATTATTAAAACAACAACAACAAAACAGTATTTTCTGATCAATTCTGCAGGCTGGCAGTTTATTTTCATTTTTAATTCTTAAAAAGATCTGTCCCCTATGAAAGACTAGGAGACAGACTAAGAAAGAGAAAGATATATCTTTTGCCGATAGTGTGATTGGGTTTTATCCATCGCTCAGAGTGCCTGGTCCTCATCTCCCGGGTGTAATCCCTCTCTCTGTGCCCTGACCCAGAAAGGAGACACACACCGCCCCCATGCCACCTAGGAGGTTGGCATTCAACACACAGCCGCAATCCCCACAGGCTCTTGCACACTCATTACCACCAGAGGATTGTGGGTAGATGAGTTCACAACATAGCTCCTACATGTGTAGTCATTGGAAATGCAGGATGTTGCTCTCTATGGTTTATGTACTACAAAAAAGATTCTGCTGTACCGGGAGAAATACCAAAGAAATAAAATCAATCAAGCACTTAGATGTTTGGTGGATATACGGCCAAAATAGAAGATTGTATAATCCTTGAAGAAAATAGGCTATTTTAATTCCTTTGCCATTTTTTTGGAAAAGTGGTTTGCTCTTACAATGAAGTATTCTTTATATTGTAACCCTTTTTGTTGTTGTTTGCTTTCTCCCCTCAGTCTGGACAGACACGTGCAGTCTCACCACGGACACCACAAGCCCTTTAAGTGCAAGTTCTGCCCCTTTAAATCCTCCTACCTGAGTCGCCTGAAGAGCCACCTCCACAAAGCACATGCTGGTACACACACACACACACACACACACACACACACACACACACACACACACACACACACACACACACACACACACACACACACACACACACACACACACACACACACACACACACACACTCTCACTCTCACTCTCACTCTCACTCTCACTTACACTTACACTTACACTCTCACACACACACACACACACACACACACACACACACACACACACACACACACACACACACACACACACACACACACACACACATCTATTACAGGATAAACTGTTGGATACATGTGCAAATATTAGGCCACAAATTAAATATATGATCACTGATAAATGTTTATCTTAGGTAAACATGTGAAATATGTGTAAATTAGGTCTGCTGCTTTCATTGTTTAAGGAAAGAAGTGGTCTAATTAAGCAAAGTAATTTGATTAAGTCAATTAAATACTATAAACGTTCAGTCAATGACGATAATGAAATGGAAGACAGTTATGTTCCACTCCATTGCCAACTGACCAAGAAAAGCGATTAATTTGCATATCATTGATCATATGAATGAACGATGAATGAAAAACCCTGGAGTTATTAATAAATAAGCACTTGGCCACTCACAGTATGCAGTAACTGCAGATTTAAAAAAAGTGAAATGTTAGACTTTAAAATCAAATTTTTACCTCCATTTAGGGACTGTCATTAAATCCATATTATCGTTAATCGTCTTTGACTGGTCGTTTGACTTATCGGGATTGGACAGATTTATAGTCCAAATGAATTACGACGAGAAGATGTGCCCTGAAAACTATAAGGCGTGAACCATCAGTGAGAATGGTCAACTAGCTTTAGCTTGATACAAAATTTACATTTATAATTATAAATAATGTTCACAAGCACATTGTGACATTAATGTATAACGCGTAAAATGACGGGAAGATGTGCCATTAAAATGATAAAATATAAGGCGTGAAACATCAGTGAGAATAGTAAACTAGTTTTAGCTTGATACTAAATTTACATTTATAATTATAAATAACTGTATATTTTCGTCCTAGAATTATTGTGATAATATATATTTCCAAATCACCTAGCTCTACCTTCATAAAGCCCAAAATAAAATAATAAATTAAGTCAAAGATTTTTCTTAATACCTTCTGAGGCCTTCAACCTTACCTGTGTGAATGTGAGACTTCCAACATCCGTCCCAGGTCACGCGTCATTCAATACCCCTGGTTGAGGCCTCTGACCCCCCTCCCTCCTGCTGCAGGCGAACACAGCAGTGCCTACCAGTGCTTGTCGTGCCCCTTCTCCTCCACGACCATCAGCCTGCTGAAGGATCACTCCCTCAGGGACCACGGCGAGGAGCTCACACTCAGCAAGCTGCGGGCCGCCACCCAGGCCGCCCTGCGGACCCCCAAGCTGGCCGGCGACGACGCCGAGCTCCCCGGGGCCCTGGTCCCTGAAGGTGAGACCCTCAGACCCCCTCAGGGGGTGAGTGTACGCTGGTACGCTTTAAAGACCACTTATGGTGCCTCCTCGGTGTGACTGAGGAGGATGGAGTGAGGATAAGCCAGTTACAAGCTGTTAAAATAATAGTGGACCCACTTGTTGTCATCCGGATGTTTCTTGGCATAGATCAGCCTACCAGATTTTTAAATGAACTACTGTTACATTTTAAAAACGGTTGCGAAAGAAACTAGCACGTGGACTACTCCAACTCAGAGATTTGTATCTGTGGCCGTCTTCCTTGGCAGAACAAGGCCTGTTTTCTTTCTTCTAACATGGATGGACCTGCATGCTGTGAAGGCACACAGTAGCACAAGATGAGCTATTGTGACAAGATTACATTATCATCTAATACGTTGAATAGAAAGGGACAGAGGACGAGGAAGTGAAATGTGGAGGAGTGAGTCTTCATTGTACCAACTACCATGCCAACTCGTTAAACTACAACACACGGCAAACCAGACAAATGAACGGATCTATAACTAATTTGGTGATGGAGGTTAAGTACATGTAAATTGAGTGGATACTTATATCTGAGGCAATGCCAAGAGTTCATGCAGTCGTACTCGCATGCCTGCCCCCCCCAGGTGACCTTGACCCCTGACCCCGTCAGTGTTAATGCCAGGCACTAGTTGAGGTGAATTTGGTAGGGATTACGTGCTAGATTCTACCTTCAGCAATGCATTTTCTAGGTTTTATCTAGATCTATGGTTGTCTGGTACTTTTCCATAAAGGTGAAACTTGTAGGCTGTGATTACTCTAGAGAGAGCTGTTTGTGTCTTTTTGAAAGTGCCTGACAAGAATAGATGAATCTTTTTTTCCCAGCTGAACAATAGGACCGGATTGATGGGATTAGATTCGTTGACATCTCTTTCACCAGAAATGTGTTGGTGTTGTTTACCATTTATTGCTTTCCTACTGTTTTGGTTTTCTATCAGATGTTAATTGTTTCACACAAGAGACACGATGGGTCCTGAATACATTTGCATCAGCACTACAAAGATGTATCTCAGTCACCTTGCTAGAACCTACCTTACCTTTGCCTCCATTCATCTAACCCAACCTTACACTGCATTCCTGACATTACACCACCCTCAACTTATCCTCCCTGATGCTAACTCAGGTGTATCAGGTCACCTTCCATCACCTTATATCTGATCTCACCTCACCTCACCTTATATCTCATGTCCCCTTAAATTGTATTAATTTTCACAACACCCACATTATATCTCATCTCACCTCACCTTATGTCTAATGTCCCCTACCCTCACCTTTTATATCATGTCCCCTCACCTTCTATCTCATTGCACCTCACCTCACCTTATGTCTAATGTACCCTACCTTCACCTTGTATATCATGTCCCCTCACCTTATACCTAATGTCACCTCAACTCCCCTTAGCTTTCATGTCACCTCCCCTCACCTTATATCTCATGTCATCTCCCCTCACCTTATACCGCTGAAATCCCTTTGCAATACCATATTTCTCTGATGTCACCTCCGCTCACTTTATATCTCATGTCACCTCCCCTCACCATGTCTCTCTGATATCACCTAACCTCTCTAAATACCTCCTGAAGTCACCTCCCCCTCACCTCTCTGCTGTCCCCCAGACCCGTTGTACCTGGAGCCGGCCGACGTGCGCCAGCAGCTGACTCACTACCAGATGGCCTCCCAGCAGTCGTCAGCCCCGGCGCACGGGGGCTCGCCCACGGCGCCCGACAGTCGGCCCGACGCCGTCCTCACCTGTGAGTTCTGCGAGTTCAGCTCGGGATACATGCAGAGCCTCCGCCGCCACTACCGCGACCGCCACGGAGGCAAGAAGCTCTTCAAGTGCAAAGACTGCGCCTTCTTCACCTGCTACAAGTAAGCACACCGTTTACACACGAGCAAGGACATCGGTGAAAACTTTAAATATACATCAACTTCTTATTCAAAATAATATAACACGAAACAAATACATGAATACATTTCAAAATAAGAAGGGAAATCAACAAGTACTACAGAAGGAAAGGCTTTCAAAAACAAGATGGAAGACGATACGTCTTCGTATCGTCTTCCATCTTGTTTTTGAAGTTGTATACAAGATATACAAATAGTGTCGAGGGCGCCGTATATACATAGGGCAATATTTCTGTAATGCTGTGAATGGAATAATATTTTTACTTTAAAGTAAATATATCGTTTTTGTAGAGAAGTGTCTCTATACATTAGACGGAGGCAGGTAAAATCCAGTGAATAGGATAAAATGGAATATATCACCACAGTGTAAATAAATAACAACTAAAGTATAAATGCGTTTCTACGACTTGGAAGACGATGAACACCCGAGGGGCTCGCGGTCCCACGTGGGACTGGAACCCATTACTCATAGGGACATAAACACTGCCTCCCCACTGGGAGCGTTTATATGTTCTCGTCGGCTGTTGGAGCACCTTGCGCCGCCTGCGACGTGTGCAGGCCGCTGCAGGCCAAAACGTTTCTTTTATAGACCCATACACCACCCATAGTGGTGGGAAGTTAGTCGGGAGTCTACCGGAGTATTACAATTCAGTGAATAAAGTATTATTACTAATATTGTAATTAAAGCTGACCTATGGCTAAAGCCAGTGAGCTAGTCCAATATTTTGGGGGCGTGGCTTTGTAGGGAGGCCTGACACGAGGGGAGGGATTTATTTTGGTTCGATACTTAAAGAATCGATATTGCCCCGACTGGTTTCTCAGGATTGCCTCCCCTAGCATTAGGTAAAATTGACTTTTAGGTCATTTAGGAGAGAAAATTGTAAATGCTACCAATACAAGCTAATTGTAAAAACAACACAAACTGGTCTGAGTGCAGCACAGCAATTAAAACACAAGCTTAGTATATTATTATAATATATATTCTTTCACTTTTAGTGCTTTAGCAGACGGCTTTATCCAAAGCGATTTATAGTGAATTTAACTACGGGTCATTAACAGTCTGCTAGGGATTAAGGCATCTTGCTAAACAAGCTAGGCTACTGACATATGGGATCCAAACCGCCCGGCACCTCAATGCCACACCAACCACACGATCCTGCCCTCCCTGCAGAACCGCATTGCTATCGACCGCTCATCCACGTCCGTCTTCCTTCACCCCCCCCGTGTGTGTCCTCAGGAACACCTTCACCATTCACGTGGAGGCGGGCCATGCGCCCAGCGCTCCCGACGAGCCCGCCAGGGACCTGCGCTGCCCGCTCTGCCTCTACCACACCAAACACAAGAGCAACATGATTGACCACGTCGTCCTGCACAGAGGTAATAACCAACGCGGGGGAGACCACGAGGAGGACGGGCTGAAGTCTGATGGCAGTATTTGTTTTCGAAACCGATCGTTTCGCTGTAAGGGGTGGATCTGGAACAGCTGTTGGTGGCTTTACAGCCAAACACAAACTCGGCCAGCAGTAGTAAACTGTTTGAAAGTGTCCTTAAAGGTTTAAAGTCCTGTAGACAGGCTACTGTATAAACACACGTATTGGAAACCCGTCTTGATAGCTTATTCACTGAGAATAAGTGGATGAAATGTGGCTGCTCTGGTCAAATTAGTTTTATTGAGTCAAATATCTCCTTAATTTAAAAGGGAACAAGGCGGGACCAAGTTTTTGGTATTCTGGGACAGGCTCTGAGCCTTCTCCCCCAGGGGATCTCCTATAAGATAGTAGGACTGCAGGATCAGAGGGTCTCCTGCGATAAAGGACAGTAGGATCACTGGCTGCGAAGTCACAGTTTGAGTCGACAATCAATAATGTGTCTTTTAGTTAAAGTGATTATAACTCTTGCACACACACACACACGCACGCACACACACACACACACACACACACACACACAACACACACACACACACACACACACACACACACACACACACACACACACACACACACACACACACACACACACACACACACACACACACACACACACACACACACACACACTGAATACATTGAATCATTTATACAGGTTGTTTTATTAACTAAAAAGCAGGAAAACAACCAATAAAGTATCAGTGTCATTCACACCTCGCCTCGGTTTCAAACGATCACCTATTCACAACACTTATTTGGTTACTCAACCCCTCTCACCCCCCCCCCCCCCCCCCCCCTCACCCCAGAGGAGCGCACAGTGCCCCTGGAGGTCAGCCGCTCCAAGCTGTCCCGCCACCTGCAGGGCCTGGTGTTCCGCTGCCAGCAGTGTACCTTCACCTGCTCCAGCAACAAGGCCCTGCAGCAGCACCTGCTGAAGCACACCCAGCACCGGCCCTACCACTGCCAGCTCTGCTACTACGACAGCGGGCGGCGCAACCAGCTGGAGGAGCACCTACGCCTTGAGCACAAGGTCCGTCGTCTGTCCCCCTGTCTTTGGAGGGGTCTGTAGCCGGTTTCTGGTGGATGAGGGATCGAGGACGAGGGTGTGTGCGTGTGTGCGTGTGTGTGTGTGTGTGTGCGTGTGCGTGTGTGTGTGTGTGTGTGTGTGTGTGTGCGTCTGGAGGGGTCTGTAGCCGGTTTCTGGTGGATGAGGGATCGAGGACGAGGGTGTGTGCGTGCGTGCGTGCGTGCGTGCGTGCGTGCGTGCGTGCGTGCGTGCGTGCGTGTGTGTGTGTGTGTGTGTGTGCGTGTGTGCGTGCGTGCGCACGGGGTGTCTTTATCACCTGATAAAGACACCCCGTGTTGATCTACATACAACTCACACACAAACACACGCACGCACGCACGCACGCACGCACGCACGCACGCAGCGTGTGTTTGTGTGTGAGTTGTATGTAGATCAACACGGGGTCAACGGTACAGGGAAATGTGTTGTATGTGGAGAAAACAGGTCAGCTCAGCAGACAGAGCACCTGTCACGATAACAGCACTGCAAATAGAAGGAATTGAATGGGAATTTAACACTATGTACATATAATAAGAGATTTTGGTAATAGGGGCAAGTGTATACCAAAGTATTACACAATCCTGGTATAGGCAGTACAGTGAATGGATCCAATCCTGGCTGCATGGGTGATTGACAGATAGTTAGGGTTAACCATCCCCCAGACATTGTTTGTATACATGGCCGGCATGAACACAAGGGTAGCTAGTTGTGCTTGAAGAGTCTTTCTCCAAACTTTCCAAGCGATCATGGATTGTTAAGCGCGTACATTTGGCTCTGTAGGATATAGACGGGGTAGTGGATAAGTGAAAGGTTTCGGGTTTAACCCATGGATGTGTTATACAACAGATAACATAAGCATACATGCTTTTGTCTTTACCTTCTCTCAGTTTGAGGTGTAGTCGGGGCAGACATTGTGTTCTGCAACGTGAGCGCTCCAGGGTAGGACTAAGAGTCAGTAGGACGGGGGGGTTGGCGCAGAGAGCGTTTAATAAGGTGTGCTTTGAATATCGATGGCGTGTCATTTCCTGCTCAACGCCAGGCATTTCCTAAAGGCAGGAAACCCTTCTGTCATTCCTAGCGTATCGTCTTCCATCTTGTTTTGGAAAACCTATCCTTTTGTAGTACTTGTTGATTTCCCTTCTTATTTCGAAATGTATTCATGTATTTGTTTCATGTTATATTATTTTGAATAATTTGTTTTTATTTTTATTTGCATTACGTAATTCCTTCGTTATTGTACCACTCCATCTCTGGAAAGGGGAAGTGATATGAATGAATTGGCAGAACAAAACAAATAATCATTTCCCGTGAGAAAAGGAGAACATAATATCTGAATATATGTGTACCTAATGTGGGAATATAATCTTTCTCATAGGGTTTAGCTAAGACCAGAATAGATAATACACAATAAACAGCTTCAGTTTCTGTGTATTTCAAAACAGCTTGCAAACAGAAGCCATCCCCCAGCCTCAAGTCTCTGTGTTTGTTGTCTCAGTGAGTCTATTCATTCTAGTCTGCGTGCTTCAAATTCAGACAATCTTTTTCTTTTGGGCGGTTCTTTGAGGGCTCTTTCAGAGTCATAATCGCTATGATCGATCTATGAATTTGACCAAACAGACTTTCCTACCGTCATGAATGGACTTATGGAAGTCGAAGCCATTATGTCCTAACAAAGTAATCTTACATAATCGTTATTTCAGGGTTTTTTGCTACCATTATGTTTCCACCCATTACTCCTATTCTGCAGTCCTAAACATCCCACATGGCTTGATCCTTCTTCTTCCTCCTCTGCTGCTGAGTTTTTCCTTGCCCTTGGGAGGGCTTTGGTTAGGGTGTTGACTGAAGTGCAACTGTAAAGCCCTTTGAGATCAACTGTGAGTAAGGGCTGTAAACATGAAATTGACTTGACTTGAGGGGGACCCGACTGATGCAAACCTCCCTCCTGTGTTTCAATCAGGTGGTCCGGAACTTTGAGCTGATGGGCCGCGTGAACCTGGACCAGCTGGAGATGATGAAGGACTTTAGTAGCAGTGCTGAGGAGGAGGGGGAGAAACAGGAGCAGCAGCAGCAGCAGGAGGATCAGGAGGAGGGGGAGGAGGGGATGATGACGGTCGACATGGTGACGGACGGACGGGGGTCTTTCGAGGAGCAGGAAGAAGGCGATGACGGAGAAGACATGGAAGCGGCAGAGAGTGCCGAGGCGGAACAACGGGAAGCGAACGATGGAGTGAAGGCAGAACACGAGGAAGAGGTGGAGAGAGAGGAAGGGGAGGTGGCAGTCAAGGAGGTGACTGAGAAGCCTGTCACTCAAGGTAGATGGTCTTCAGTGTGCCACCTTTTTTTTTTTTTTTGGTCAATTCTCATTTATTTTGTTGTTGTATGTTCCCTCCTTCTTTGATGGTTATATAATATTTAACACTCATAGATAACCATATCTCGTCTGTCAGTTTATTAAATATAACTATTAGATTAAATACATTGCCTAGACGAGTTTTGCAACGACATACATCCCTTTACAAATACTAAAATAATACGACCATTTCTGCAAAAAAGAAGCCCTGTTTAAATCGTTGCCACGGCTACAAGAAGAAAAACCGAAAAATAAATAATCAATCTATTCCTTTAAGAAATCTTATGGATACATAAAATACGAATAGATAGAAAATAAATGTCTACCATAACTGTGTCCTTCCCTTTTCATAAACCACTGTGCACAAGGCTGACTACTTATCTGATCTCCATTTCCCAGAAGACATTGCGTCTCCGGGCAGCTGCAGCAGCAGCAGCAGTGGGCTGACCGGCCTGGAGAAGCGCCTGCCCTGTGAGTTCTGCGGTCGCTGCTTCACCAACAGCACAGAGTGGGAACGACATGTGCTCCGGCATGGCATGTTAGTACTGCCTTTAACCTCTAACCTACCCAGTCCGCTCTCAACCAACCCGATGGATGAATGCAAATGTACCATTTGGGTGACGTACTTACTTTTGTAACCTTTATATTGCACTGTGGTTGTAATTTAATATTTGCCATTTGGTTGGCATTTTATTCCAAAGCATCATTCAATAGCGTGAGTGTATTTTTGTTTTATATAGCACTTGTGATCCATCATTATATTCAATAATAAAAAATATATCATTTTATCCAGATTGATTGGTATTTACGCGTTTGTTTTTTTATATGTATTTATCTTTTCTTTCTCTGACTGTCACACTTTTTTTTTAACTCACAACGTACGTCAGAATGTCACTAATCAATGTGTCTCTTTCCCCACCCAGAATGAATAAAGGTTTTGATTGATTGGGCATCGATCTATCGGATTGTACGCAGACCGATCCACATTATATTTACACAATGTCTCCCGTTATAGGTCGTTAAACCCAATGGACACAGACCCCAGCGCCACTCCGGAAGTCCTGGAGGCCCCGGCCCCTCCTCCCGTGGAGACCTCCTTCCCGACGGACCCCGGATTAGATCTGTCTAGTCACCGAAAGGAGGAGCAGGGGGAGAGGAAGAGGAAGGAGGAGGAGGAGGAGGACGAGGATAACGGGCCCTCTGCTGACTTCTTGCAGACCACTCCAGACCAGTACATGGAAAACAAAGAATCGCTCTAAACCAAAAAAAAGAAAACGATAAACGTTTGGTGCAAAAAAAAAGAGTTAGGGCCTCATTAGAAATTAGAAGAAGAAAAAAAAAGTATGGGTTACAATAAGGGGCTGAGTTTGGTGGTGAAGATTATAGTGGAAGTATCAGTGAAACAAAGAAGAAAGGGAAATGTGAAACGGAAAAGAACGTTGAAGTGAATTCTATTTTTTTTCTTTGAGCGTTCATGTTTTTTTTAACTGTTACGTTTTAGAGCTACTAGGTCATGCCACATTCGACTTGTTCTTCATAAATGGCTGAACCCCTACTGTGTGGTCCCCTAGGACAGATCTATATATTAATATATTGGTAACCAATAGTGAACAGATCTCTAGACGTGCTTGTCGAAATATTCAATCGAAAGATTCCACCTAGATTCATCTACTATGGTAATTGTTGAGATTGTCGTCCAAAACTGAACTAAATTGAGGCATTTATTGTTTAAGCACCTTTTGGAAAAACCCTACAATCCCAAACCTCTACCTGAAAGAAAATGGTAAGGTGTAAAAGCATTTACCGTAACTCCTTTTGTCCCCGGAAGAGCTACCTTTCTTATTTAATAATTGAAGTTCAGAGTTTTACCTCTTTAGCCTTGTTTTATCTATGTATACGTATTCCTTGCGGAATAGTTGCACCTTAAATCTTCAATAGTTTTTTTTTTTTAATTTCTAGAGATAACTGCAATTGTCCCTGATCCCCTTGTTCCTTGAAGATTATAGCAAATTGCTATATTTATAGATTCCCTTATATTATACTACGTATACGAATTCTTCCCCAACATTTCCACTCCTCAACTATGTGTATGTGTCCATTAATTTTGCTGATGATGAAATAGATTTGACCTTTTAACTTTTGGTTTTAATCTGTCTGCTTCAGCCAATTTGCACATTGTACTGCTGTACAAGTACGATATAAGAATATGTGAAGCAGACGTTAAAACAAAGAACCAAGTGTCAGGCGTAAGGTCCTTTTCATCATCATTTGAGATTTATGACAGAATTCGTTTCCACGTTTGTTTGTGATGAGTGTGAAGTTTGGACTTTAATGTGAACATTTGACAACTTTTATTTTATTTTAGGTGCATAAGTGAAGTTCCCTTACTTGAAATCCTATACTCTATATGTGTTTTAAGACAACTGTCAGAGCCTGCATTTGTGTGCTTATTTTTTAGACGAAGCTGTGTTATTATCAACGAAAAAAAAAAAGGCAGAGATTGTATTTGTTTGAAGTTGCTGCTTAAATACCCCAAAGCCTTATTAGAAATCAATAGCAATTAAGAAAATCTCCATCAAGCATCATTTGAAAATACAAAATGACTCGAGTGTCATGTGGAACTCTATTGAGTTTTTAAATTTGGAGAGGAACATAATGAACTCAATTTTGTTACTGATACCAAAATATGTATCGAACTGGCTATGTTTGCTGTGATTGTCTTTCCTGATTGGTGGAAATAGGGCATCTTGGCTGGAATCATGGAAGTCTATGAGTGAAATCGAACTAATCTACTTGTCTTCAGCGATGTATAGAAAACAGAACTACTTGTTACATGTTTGAAATGTGGTGTTTGAGAAAGGATACTTATACCTTGTTTATTTAATTTTTGGTGTTCACATACTAAAACAAAAAAAATAAAACAGTAAATTATTATAAATAACCCCTGCCAGGGGTATTTGAATTCCCTCTCAAGTGTTAGGACACTGTCGTACAACACCTGGGTACAGTTAAACAGATTTAGCAGATACTGTAGTAGCGTGCAATCAGTGTGGTTGTACAAAGATTCAAGTCGAGCATTGCATTAAATCAGATCAGTAAATTAAAGTAGTTTTTTTTTTTTAAATCCATATCTATTTCCATCCTTTGCTCAACTATTTACTAAGAGATGTATGTTTTGTAGATTGGGTTAACAGTCCAAACCTTTAGTTAATAGTCCCAGTGTGCCTCCCAGTTAATAGTTGAGAGGCAAACTGGTTTAAGAATGTAGCAGCCCTTCCACCACCACCCCTCAATGTCACTCAGCCCTCCCAGCTCAGCTTAAAAACCAGCGACTTGGTGCTGAACCTCAAAGCCCCTTTGTTGTTTATGGGGCAATCCTTTAAAATCTGTTGAAAAAGAGTGTAGCACTGGCAGCTTGTCTCCTAGCATGCAACCCCCCCCCAACACAAACACACTCAAAGGCTGGGATCTATTGTAGTGTCCTTAGAAGCTATGTACTCCAAACTAGTCGCTGTCCTGTACTAATTTATCGTTGGAAAGAAGAAGAAAAACCTATTTATGACGCCCTCACTGTGTGGATTCAGACTGTATCGATGTTACCTCCTGGTTTCCTTCTATCTTAATCCCTGCCTACGACACACTGGATACCTGTAAATACGTTTAGTTTGCTTCCGTTATTACGTTTGTCATTTTATTCAGACGGTTTCCTCCATAGTTTGATTTTTAGAGTCTTCTCTTTCTTGCCTTCTGTCCGATAAAAAAAAAAAACTTTTCCTGATTACCTGATGTTGGGTTGTGATATTGCCTAGAATGATTGTTTACAAATGTGTTCCATTTATCTCTGGATATTCTGTAAATATTGTAATTCATTGTCTTTTTTTAACTTGATAATAAAGTTATAATAGTCAAATCTGTGTTTCCGAGCTCTGTGTTTGTTTGTTTTTTAAACATTACATACTTAGAGTTTACGCTATAAAGTGGTGTAGGTGTGTATTGTGGTAGCAGGGTAACAATAACAGATTGAGCAGGAATGGGACCAACCTTGATGTGTTCATTATTCTACTAAATTAAATTTCTAGAGACCTAATACATATTCATATTCTCCTAAGTAATTCAAATCCAGAACATATGGTTAAGCCATGAACTTGAACATTCATTAGGTAAATGTTTCAGTTCACATAATTGGACAATTGTTTGTAATATTCACACAATATGGTTAGGGTTAGAACTCTAGGAACTTTTGATTATTTGGCCAAAGAATATTTCGATGTCAATGTCAAAAGGACAGAAAATTATGCAATTATGAAAAGTCAGACAATCACAGAGGCCCCGCGTCTTGTGAAGTTTGTGTGTGTGTGCGCGTATGTGTGTGTACTATGTTGTGTACTATGTTGTGCCTATCACCACAGAGGGTGCAGATTATAAGACAACATTGATCCCAGGCTTAATCATTTCCTTTCTCTAGCTTTGTGGCTTACTCGTAACATCTTGTTGAATTAATACATCTCAAGTATTTGAATCTCTAACAGACCAACAGCTGCTGCGATATATGTTGGAGGGTGTGCATCTTTTATTTCACAGGCCTAACATCATCTTCTGAAAAATATGTCGAGTGCCCTGGGATCACCCAGTAAGCTTCTCACTAATCACTTCAGTGTAGGCGAACGGCAAACTGACGACCCCTAGGGACGCAGGACGTGAGAAGAGACTCGAGAGAAAGAGTGAAAGATGATGCTGCTGTTGTTGTGGCCTGGGATGCAGCTTATTAAGACCACCTATTGTCTTCTGGCCAACGCAAGAGGGACCTTTTTTTTTATCACGGATAGATGATAGAGCGCAGGAGAAGGAAGGACAAATTAAAAAATTACACAGAAATATATAAAATGCAGAAGGGCTTGGGTTATTTATCAACTAAATACAGCAAGTTTTTAAACGTGTTAGGCTTAGTCATACTATTGTTGCATTGAATAGACAAGCAAGGCCAGAACTTCAGAACAATAGAAGACCCTTAGAACCTTGGCCCGGAAGCCAGAAACTGAAAGGGGGCGGGGTTACGCCTTGTTTCCTGTTATGGAGATATTCTACCAATAAAAACCTTTTCAATTTTAAAAAGTGTATTTTTCCAGTTGCCAGTCTACACAGTATTGATTTGACTTTACAGTTTACTACTGCTGTCTGAGCTTGTGTTTGTCAATGATGCACCTTCAGCTCCACGCAACATCATTAGTTGATATTTTATGAAGGAAAATAAAGTGCAACGTCATTAATATTTGAGCTTGTCTGCCATCAGGCTTTAGATTTGAATCTATACTAATGCTATTACTATGTGGATCTGCATGTTGACTAGGCTAGACTAGTTTTTGGAAGGCCGTTGTGTTGGACACACTGTCGGAGTCCACTATCATTAGGATGCTAGTTCCTCACCATGTGGGGATTCATTCAAATCTTAAAAAAGACCAATCAGGTGTTACTAATAGGACTAGCTGCTATTAACTCAATCTGTTAAATTAAATCAAGTACGATCAGCGTTGATTTTTGTTTTCTGGCTTTGCACAAGAAACGTTGATAAGTGACAGAATCCTTAATATTGTTGATTCTATTCAAGAAAATATTATCTTAATTATCCATAAAAGAGCATTACATTTAGTATGTATCTGTCCAGTAATGTAAGGCTAAATTAGATATATTCTGCAAAATTGCTCAAAGGTGAACCATTATGTTTGACTGCAGCAGCCATGTAAGTCATCCAATTGATATGTACGATGTGGTTATTTATTCAGCCATATACGATTCAAATATTGTTTCAAGCAGCTGTTATATTCAACCTAAAGGAAACTTACAAAATATATAAAGCGGTTGGTTTGGTAAGTAAGTTAGTTTCAATAATAAAGAATAAATGCTAAATAAAGTAGTTCACTTAAGTCAAACTATATTTTAGCAGAATATTGTATCATTATATTTCTCATAAAATAAAATGAAGACAAATAATTGTTTGCATTTTCTCATATTTAACAAATCAAGCTCTATATTGCTCGGGAGACAGGGTGGTTCCCCACCTACAGGAGCGCCAGTTGGCAGCTGCTTCTCCGTGTGACTGAACAGAAGAAGAAGGCTGAGCCCAATGGCGTTGACCGGTCCAGAGTAATGAGCCTGCGATACATAACGCACAGAGAATAACTCCCCAAGTCTCTTAAGATATCGACAGTGACAGTAGCTAAGATGCTGATCACTTTGAAAACCCTTCAACAGCAGTCTTTTAAAATTGACATCGACGAGGAGGAAACGGTAAGAGTTAAACACACCAAGTGGGGGTTTGTGGAGGAGGACGGACTGGCCACAGAAAGACGAATTACAAACATGTTGTTAAAGTTGGGAGTTTAACAAATGCGTACACCTTGGCAGTGTATATGATGTGAAATGTACGTACATGTGTAACGATATTACGTATAATCGCTTGTCAACAGAGAGCTGAGTGGGTCGTAGGTTCCAGCATTTAGACGGCTCCAGTGGAAGTTGTAGATGAAGGCTTTAAAGGCCTAGTGATATCCTAACACTATTAACGTGATGTGTGTCTCAGTTTGATTCGTATTGTCCTTTTTTTTTTTTATCTGCCTAGCCTCGATTAGGAGCCTGGAGGCTACTATTTTCAATGTATGCTTTCTAAGACACGCACATATGGATGACGTATCTAGACCGAACTTTAGCTGAACTAATTTTTACTTTCGATTCCTATCAACTCCAGTGTGTGGCCCCACATGAGCCCTGTGTGGTAACGCCAGATCAGTACCATACCCTGGCTAGTGCCAAACGTACAGCCCTCCCAATATCTAGAGTTCATCATGAACAGAACCCCTCACATGCAATAACATTTGAGGCAGCAGAGTTGAGACATAACTTGAACTCTTCTCTATTTACCTATGATTCATGGCGTCTAGATATTTGTCATTTTTCCTCAAGTGTGATCATGGCATTGGAATCATATTCGCCTGACGCAAGAGCCAGTCAAAAGAAAATGGTTAGTGTGTTATTTAGATTGAAAGAAAAGGAAGGGTCACCCAAGACATGAAGAGCCATTGGGGCCCATTCCTTTAGGCCGATTGTAGCATCAGGTTTGAAGTAATACAATGTGCATATAATGAACGGCTCTCAACGGTTTGTTTTGGGACTTCTTGTGGAAAGACATGACTCATTTCTAAGAAGATATGGTTGTGATTAAACTTCTATAAGTACACCAATTTAATATGACCGATGGACCTCCTTCAACACGTTCACTTAACAAGGTGCTACAAAAGATGGTAGTTGATGATCACACACATTATTGCTACTTAATGCCGGTTCGACCTCATTCCTTTGGTACTATTGATTTGACTGTCCTGGCGATCAAAGTACATTGTGTTTGTTCACATGTTTGTATGGTCTTTGTTTTGTGGCCACAATGGGATGAACATGGTCAGCAATGTGTCTTAATACTTAGCTCCACTGTGGTATTTATTTTAGTGGTGTTTATTTTTAGTCAAACATGAGACCACCCTCCCTAAGCCATTGAAGAAGCAAGGAAATAGTCCCAGAAGAATAAGAAACATTGAGTAATAAGGCTAAGACTATAAAATAAGAAAATAGAAATATACAGAAATTAGTGCATAAGCGAAATGAATGAATGAATATCATGATATGTTATTGCAAACAGGTATGAAATATAGAGACGTTACAGTGAGTCTTGACCTTAGAATGAGCAAACACATGGAAGATGGTTATTAAGTTAATATAATGCAAGCTTGTAACTGATAAAGTGATATATATATATATATATATATATATATATATATATATATATATATATATATATATAGATATATATTCACATCAGGAATGCTAAAAGGTGCAAACTGTCGTTCTACTAGCTTGATTCATGCTAGCAAACACACTGTATAGAAAGTGGTTCAAAGGTACATTTTTATAGAACTTGGTTTACACATTCTCTCAGCTTAAAATTGGCAAGCTTGTGACTATGAGTGGTTCCAAGTTCCCTCTTTACTTCAGTATTTTATTTTTATCTACATGCTTAGCTTGAACTTGTTTTAGACCTCCAAAGATTTGACTTGAAATTGTAAGTTGCTTTATTGATTTGGTAAATGATTTAGACATTCAAAGGCCTTGTGCAAATTCTGCTCGCATTGGTGGTCAGAAGAGCCAGTGGTTCAAACTATCATATTATTACTATTTAATGTTTCCACAGGTAAAGACATTAAAAGAAAAGATTGAACATGAGAAGGGGAAGGACAGTTTTCCAGTCAACGGACAGAAACTAATATACGCTGGTATGTTAAACCACAAGGCTCTTAATCACTTTACGCCTTTTCATAACCAACGTTCAAACATGTGAATCATAGTAACCTAAGGACCACTTTTATAATAAGTGAAGTGAATGCCGATTATTTAAGGCTGGGGTTTGAGGGAGAATGCTTGTGGATAGACTGGACTTTTTCTTGCAGTAATGACTTCAAACACCATCATCAAGGTACTATGGTGGCCAAGAGTGAGTAATAGGGACAGTAAACCTGGCACAATCTGACCGTATAAAGTAGCTTCATATCTCATCTATTTCATGTAAACATACAGAGTTGCATTGTTCACTGAATGGATTGCACTTGGCCGGCCCGCCGCTGCTTGGCTCTGGGGCCTCCAGCGGGGTTGGGACACCTCATCTGACCCCTGCCGGGAGCCAACCCTGTACCTCTCCTGTGGTCTGCAGCGAGGACTTGGTCCTCCCTTTTAGGACAACTAGATTTTCTCTTCAAGTGAGGGAAATGAGAATTTAAGAAATCTAGAAATGGTTTCATATGGAAATGAAGACTCATAAGGAAAAAGGAGATAAAATCTCAGAATGTTAGGTTCTCTGATTCCTTATTAACATGAGACATGGTGTCTCATGGTGTTTTATACAAATACATATGTATGCAGAGTTTAGCAGGTTCAATTCAACGTAAGGCGTGGCAGTGTGTGATGCTTCATGGGGCATTTTCATCAGTCATACTATTCTCAATGTAAGTAGTGATGCTAATTCCAGTGAATTAGTATACTTAAACTGAGGTCCTATACACTTTGTTTCCAATACGTTTTAGACGTATTGCTCGGAAGGGGTAAACTACCAAATTCTATTACTAATATTTAAGTTGACTTTTTTGCAGTTGTATTATCAGTGCATTTACTTTAAGATGATTAACAAATGAAAAGCCAGTCATTTAATAAAGCATTCAAAAGCCTACAGGGCTGTTTTAATGCCTAATCGTGCCCTCTACATAATCTCTGAATTGTAATTACTAAAGATTAGTAAAGAAAATAGCTGTGAATATAAATGTTTACTTCAGTATGCTTGTGTACTCCACAGGTAAAATCCTCAGCGATGACTCGCCGATCAAGGAGTACAAAATCGATGATAAGAGTTTTGTCGTCGTCATGGTGACGAAGGTAGGGACAGACCGTTTCCATTTCTAAACAAGTTTTATTTTTCTTAATTTTATATTATACACACTTTGTTCAGATGCAACTGTGCTCATGGACAACACTTGATTAAACGCCCTTTATTAACAAGCCTACTGATGACAATCTACTGATCATGGGTTGGTCATGGATTGAAAATATTACAATCATTTAGTACAAAGTATTTGGTTCATTACCTGATACTAGTTTCATAGGACGGAGCAGAAACAAGTAGCCGTTCATAACCATATTTACATATATTGTGATCTAACCTGAGTAAAAGTACACCTTGAAGCAAAAGACCCTTTACAGAATGTTTCTGTTCCCCTTGACTCCCAGCCTAAAGCAGCCCCATCGGCTGTGAATCCCCCGGCCGCCCCGGTGCCCTCGGCTCCAGCCCCAGGGGAGACACCATCTGCGGCCGGCCCTGCAGAGCAAGCCCCTCCAGCAGAGAAGCCTGCAGCAGAAGAGACCGCCGCCCCGGCGACTGTGGAGCCATCTGCCACTTCCAACAGGTAGGATTATGGAAGGATCAGGTTCCTTAATTACTTGGTTTCTCTAAAGTGCACTCTGACAAAAAAAATGTGGTTTGTTTGGAAAATGTGCTAATGTAGAACCAACCATACCTTACTGGATGTTCCACTCTTTGTCTTGTAGAACCAGTGAGGCTGCTACAGACACAAATCTATTTGATGAAGCCATTTCAGCACTAGGTACGGGTGAAGTGTTTTGACGAAGATCATGTAGAATGCACTGTGTGATGTACTATACAGTGTGGTGCAGTCAGTGGTGGGCCCACAAATAAAATGCATGACGATTATGTTTCTTAGTAGTCAGATATAGTTAGCAGACAAAGTGCTTACCTTAGGTGCTATAGAAAGTCCATGAGTCCTCAAATAAAAATGTTTGGCATTGGTCCATTTGTACTGAGATCTCTAATGGGAAATTAATACTATATTTTCAAATGCCGTGTTATAAGTTACACGTATAGACAAAAAGGGAGCAATTCTACATTTGCGTCCCTTTTGAGTCAAACTTGCACTTGATGAGGTGCGCTTATGACCACGTGTGCGTGTTGACCATGCTGTCCTCTCCTCGGCTCCCCTCCAGTGACGGGTCAGTCGTACGACTCCATAGTGACTGAGATGATGATGATGGGCTTCGAGAGGGACCAGGTGGTGGACGCACTCAAAGCCAGCTTCAACAACCCAGACCGGGCCATGGAGTATCTACTCACGGTGAGACCCTCAGCTACTGCCGCCAAAAACACATTTAGCAAATGAGAACCCCCCCCCCCCCCTCCAGCTTAGAGTAGTACATGCCAGCGTTGCGGTTGTAATCCAGATATCTATTTAATATAATACAGCCAAACACACACTGCAATCAAATGTTTGTCATTGATATGCATAGATGCTGGAGGTGGCATGGATAGTCTTGTGGTTGTGTTGCTGTGTTTAACTCCTAGCCAAAAAGGTTTGAAGCCCAAAGTCTACATTCTACCTGCCGGTATCCTCGGGGAAAGAGGCTAGCTCTGTCTTTTCCAGAATATTATGTCTCTGAATTCACTGCAGGGTTATTTGGCTAAAGGCTCCACAAAATGATCCAGTGGTAAATAGACGCGCTGTAGTGCTCTGCAAATATTACAACAGTGCACTTAAAGATAATTTGTTTGAAATATGTATTTATTTAATATTGGTTTTACCGTCCTCTGCACAACATTAGTAATACAACAGTCACCAAAATAAAATCTGAAAAATGAACTCATTGTATTATTCCAGGCATCATTTGGTTACGGTTAAAAAGAAAAAACGTCTGTAGTCCTTGGATTAGTACCAAACAATCCAGGTGTCACCCAACCTCCGACCTAGGGAAACATGCTGTGTGTCATGCGTGGACCTTTCCAAAAAGGTCAACGCCCGTTCAGTCAGTCAATCAGTGCAGTAGGGCTGACCCACTTGGCGCCGCTTCATGACCATGTATGGCTCCAGGGCATCCCAGCGCGGGAGGAGGGAGATGCCGTTCCAGCGGTCCCTCCTATTGGTGCAGCTCCAGCCCCGGTGGCTCCAGCCGCTGTCAGCAGCAGCCCTTCCAACCCCGGCCCCGCACCAAGCCCCGCAGCTGGTCAGTGTCTGCCGGCCCAGAGCACCGCCTCACCACAGCTCTGTGGGGCCAATGCTCTCCGTGTCGTCCTGCTTTGGTTTAACGGGGTCCTGTTGCAACACCACGGCGCTCTTGGTTAGCCAGATAGATTGGGTTGTGACGTTAAATCTGCCCTGCAGCGACCTCACAAGTGGAAGTGTCCAACCTGAATGTCCACACAAGACTTACCTATAGTGACATCACAAATGAGTTCCCACCCCGACTGCCCTATAGTGACGTCACAAGTGGGACTGTCCTCCCAGACTGCTATAGTGACATCACAACTGGGAGTGTCCACACAGACTGACCTATAGTGATATCACAAGTGGGAGTGTCCTCCTAGACCGCGCTAAAGTGACGTCACAAGTGGGAGTGTCCACACAGACTGCCCTATAGTGACATCACAAGTGGGAGTGTCCTCCTAGACCGCGCTAAAGTGACGTCACAAGTGGGAGTGTCCACACAGACTGCCCTATAGTGACATCACAAGTGGGAGTGTCCACCTGGTGGATGGATCCGTCGATAAGTTGGTTCCTTCGCTGGTTCTGCTGGTGGGTTGATCTGTAGTGGCTTTCTATGTGGACACTCACGCTTGTGACGTTACTGGGGAACCTTTTTAAACATCTTGTAATGGCTAATCAACAACTGACCTTGTGGTAAAATAGGGCTCCTTTCACACTTCCTCATACATACTTGACCGCGCTATATTTCTTTCCGCATAGCTCCGGCCAACCCGCTGAGCTTCCTCAGAAACCAGCCCCAGTTCCACACCATGCGGGAGCTGATCCAGCAGAACGCCTCCCTGCTGCCCGCGCTGCTGCAGGAGATCGGCCGGGAGAACCCCGAGCTGCTGCAGGTACCCTCGGTTAAGAAAGCCAGACCTCCCGGGAACGGGTGTCATTCCATGAACTCTAAATATTGAAGCGATTACACAACTGATGTGGGAAGGGTGTTCATTCAGTCCATCATCTCTGTGAATCTCTGTTAGGCTGTGTTGGATGAAAATTGGTCGCTTTGGTTCTATTGTGGTGAAGCGTTTGAGGTGAAATGGCTTTTAGGCTTTAATATCGTTCAAAATGTAAACACGCATAATGCCTGCATTTGTATTGCGTTTTCGTCCATTTCCTGTCACAGCGAATGACGTCTATATTTTGTCCCCTTTTTAAAATAAGGAAATAAGAAACCATCAGGAGCAGTTTATTCAAATGCTAAACGAGCCGGTGACGGGTGATGCACCATCAGCTGGAGGAGGAGGAGGTGGTGGAGGAGGAGTGCTGCCCTCCAACCCGTCTGGAGGAAACTACATCCAGATCACACCTCTGGAGAAGGAGGCCATTGAGAGGGTGAGGAAGATCATCACAAAATAATAACTATAGAGAGCGCTAACGTTAGAGCGCTAACGTTAGAGCGCTAACGTTAGAGCGCTAACGTTAGAGCGCTAACGTTAGAGCGCTAACGTTAGAGCGCTAACGTTAGAGCGCTAACGTTAGAGAGCTAACGTTATGCTTTGTACATATTTATAATTCGAAATTCGTCCCAGCCTTCATACCATAGACACTCTAGGGTTTATAGCATATAACCCGCCTTGTCTGATTACAGTTTAATTATTTTTTCACAATTTACCAGCTCTCGTTTTGAAGACCAAATCACTTTGTTTCAATGGGAATCCTGACTGCCCCATATGACATCACTAGTGGGCGTGTCCATCTAGATCTGTGCTGGATAGAGGAGCAACGTTTACTTCAGTCCACTGGGTAGCCTGGTGGACTGATCTATCCAGCACACATCTAGGTGGACACACCCACTACTAGTGATGTCATATTGGGCAGATTTTCGAAATGGCTTGAAAGGCTAATCACACTCACCTGGTGGTATAATATGTCCCCTTTAAAGCCTCTATTCATTTTAACGTTTTACTATTATCGATACACAAATCAATGGATTTTTTATCTGTAAAATGTTCCCTAGCAATTCTGGCTGTCATTCCGTCTTCATATTTAACAAAGAGGATTTCTAGTTTCACTGCCACACTGTCCCCAGTTCTCCATACATATGAAGCACATTTTGGGCCGGACACCGTTTGACTGAATGGTTGTACCGTGAAGAGTCGAGGGTGTTGGAAGGAACACATTCATAACCAGAACTAGATGGGGGTGCCTGATTAGGTGGATATAAAAAAGTTAAGTTGTCGACCGGCAGCTCAATGAGTCATGGGAACCAAATTAAAAAATGAGGAAACTACTGAAAATGTTGCAAAATGAAGAAGTTGACTCTTGACGGTTGACTTATGGAGCTGTCTGTCTTGCCCGTCGGTGATGTGACATTTGTCTTGGTCTTCCTGTTTCCAGCTAAAAGCCCTCGGGTTTCCAGAAGGACTTGTCATTCAGGCCTACTTTGCTTGTGAGAAGAATGAAAACCTGGCTGCCAACTTCCTTTTACAACAGAACTTTGGAGATGATTGAGACATTTTTTTAAATTTTTTTTTGTTAATCTGTTTTTTGTTGATTAGTTATTATGTCATGATATGAGTAAAGGGCCTTCCACATTTTATACAGCTTTTACTGAAAAAGATTACTTGTTTTTCCTCTTTTCCTTTTTAGGACCACTGGATTATTTCAAACTGTTCAGTTAAAAATGTTAGGAATGAAGTAAAATCACTTTGGTGCATCACAAATACTTTGTTGTTGCTTTCTTCTGCAAGATAGTGCGATCTTGATGAACTTAATGAACCCATACGTTGTCTTTGCTGAATGGGCTCTTTGCACAGCTCCACTACTTCCTGAACTTAAAGGTACAATCCCGGGCGGCTGGATTTACTGGATTAACCATTTATTTTTCGAATTGCACACCCTCCCCTCCATCCAATCAGGAATCACAAAAGCCACGCCCCCCCTGCTCGGTGCGATGTGCTGTGAAAAACTCGCTACAATCAAAGCATTGCATACCAGTGCGCGTGCGCATGCGCAGAACAGCGTGCACGTTGACTGACAGACGGGCCATCCAACCAAAGTTGTCTGAAACTAATTTGATTGGCCGACCAATTTTTAGCCCCTACTCCTTACACAGATGACCAAATTACGTCATTGATATGTCAAATTACTAACGTGATCAATTACTGTCTAATACTTAACCGATACTCGGGCGGCTCGTTTATATATTAAACGAGCCGCCCGGGATGGTACCTTTAATGCTGCTCCTTTATTTCCTGTCTTACATTATTGGATAAACTGATTAATCCAGGTGTGTCTGACCATTGTGACTACTTAGACACACCTGGATTAATCAGTTTGTCCAGTAATGTAAGACAGGAAATAAAGGAGCAGCACTAAGTCCAGGAAGTAGTGGAGTTGTGCATAGAGCCCATTTCCTCTACTTATGAGAAATACACCAACATTAAGTAATAGTCATTGATCATTCATTTAGTTTTTTAGCTTTGTCATAACTGGTGGTTAACTGCTGATATCGAGTGCGCTATGTTTGAATCATTTATTGGACTATCTGACATGGAATCCGCAGTCTGAATACACAATTAAAATCGAGAACTGTTTGCAAAGGATGGCCCTTAAGGGTTATGGGTTTAAATATTCTAACCCTAATTCTATTTACTTGGAAAGTAAATTGACAAAGACAATAGGACCTACTGTCTGAAGTGCATTGCAAACTACACTAATTCGGCTATGCAAATGTTCAACATGAACGGAGTCTTATCTGGTTTGTAAATGAAGATGTAGAACACGTCTGCTTCTTCAGTCGCTCATTCTGCGGTTGCTAATATAGCTGATGAAGATTACATATCGGCTTCATCATTTTGTGACACCTGTACGAAAGACCCCATACACATATATACCTTCAGGGGGCAGTATATACCAAAATTCAAGATAGTTGGCCTACCACTACGTTACACTTGTCAGTAGGCTACATAAACACGAAGTAGTAATATAATAAAATACAGTAGCATATTTCACAAACAGCATTTGAGTTTTTGGAATAGCATCTTTTAAAAAAAAGACAACACCCCTGCAGCACTTCACATTGTAACATGAGATTTTGACTTAATGTTGACCTATCTACACTTCGTATTTGTTACGAGAAGGGATGGGTAGACAGGGAACGAAATAGTTAACTAGCTTTTTTTTTACCTTGCATCTTGTTAATTATCAGACGTAATTAAGCAGCCCGTCAAGTAACATGTTAATAGAAAAACCCTCCACACCATTTTTGGGTTGATCAAAACCTCATAAAAAAAAAACAACGTAGAACATTTAGGATTATATTCTCCAGTTGTTCAATGCGTGTCGCTGATCGCACCAGATACAATGCTGACTCTGAGAAAGATACGGTGTCACAGCTGAATGTCATCCAGTAGCTTGGTTTCCATGCCCATTCTTCCAGCTGGCAGGTGAAACGGGAGCACAATGGAAAGTGGACATTGTAGAGGTATTTTTTGACCATCCTTTTAGCTGGGAACATTGTGCGAGATTGCCGGAGGCACGTACTCTTTATTATCCAGGGTAGATATTGTGTGTCGCATCCATCGCCTTTTGTTGTCATTTAAAAGGCGCTCATCCACTCCCCGAGTCCGACCCTATACTAAATAGGGTTTTGGGATGAAAAGAGTTTAACCTATAATGTTCTCAGCAGGAGAAACAAATTGTGTGAATGAAACCAGTAGGCCTACCATCTACCCAGAACCCGAGTCCTCCTTTTGGAATAAAAGTTTAATGGATGGGAAAATAAAGTAGTCCGGTCAAATACGTTTTTATTATAATGTAAAATACATAAAATACAAAACGTTAAGAAAGCATTTTTCTATTTACAAATGTACAAAAAGAAATAAGGATTATATTATATTTTGGCTTTAAACAAAACAAATATTTTGTTCAGAGTTACACATTTAATACAAAAATATGACTGGTGTGTCTCCTATAAATTATTGCACGGTGCAGCTGCAGTGCATTGAAGATTGCCGTCACCATTGAAGAGGGTTTTCACCTGATAAGATAGTCTGACTGTAGGGCTCCAAAAGAACACTCAGACATATGGCACTGTCCTATTCTCTTTAGGTCTTTCTCATTCTCATGCTGTTGCTGTGTTGGTTGTCTTTCTTGGTCCCTGGTACCATTCCCGTAAATCCGTTCTTTTCGAGCCCAAAACCTTCCTGTAACATAAATTAGAATTGTACCTGAATTGGATGGCATCGCAGGTGAAATTTCTCTATAAATATCGATTGTTTGTAATACAGTTTGTAAAGAAACGTTGTGTCATTACTGAGAGATGGCTGGGAGGGGTTTGTGGTCTCGCTAGGCCTCTTGGATAGCTGTGTCTGCCCGACAACGATATCCTTTCTCCAGGTCACAAGTGCTTCTTGGCACTCGGTTATCCAAGTTTGTGGTTGTTCTGCTTTAAGTAAGACAAATTCCAGTTTTGGTCCCTTGAGAGTTGAGTTGAGCCGGCCCTGATCGAGAGAGCGGACATGTTGAAATCACCTGTCCCAGCGGCACAAATACAGGGCCAGTCCTTTCCCGGAGAACGATTCCTGTTATTTCTTTTTAATAAGCAGCTATCAACAAACAGCGTGTCTTGTGATGCTTCCCAGCATTGCTTGAAGGCAAAGAATGGTTTTCAAAATATGAACTTTGGCATTTTTTCAGTGTGGGAAGGGGGGGGTTATATTTTTGGATTTTGTTCTGAGTTCTTTTTGGCGTTTGCCTTCCTCCACCACCATCACCACCACCACCTGCACCCCCACCCCTCCCCCCATCACCCCATCGTCATTATCCTCAGGGTCCATCCCCATCCAGATCGCCCCCCTCAAAGGTGTCTCTTCATGTGCAGGGCCAGGTGGTCCGACCGAGAGAAGGCGCGGTCGCACTTCTGACACTGGAAGGGTCGGTGGCCCGTGTGCTTCCGGTAGTGACGCGTGAGCTCGTCCGAGCGGGCGAACTTCCAGCCACATCCCTCCCAGTCACAATGGTAAGGCTTCTCCCCTGTACACACACACACACACACACACACACACACACACACACACACACAAACACACACAGGGAGGAGACAGAAAAAGGCACAGTAAGTTAGCCGTTTGGACTAGCCTGATAATCGTCCAGAAACTTCACGAAGTTCAAACTTTGTGGACTTTGAACCAATCACAAAGTGGGTAACGAGGCACCATGCGACATTGCTGTCACGTCACGTGCGGAATCGTTTGTGACGTGGAATCGTTGAGGCTGTTGCAGCAATAGCAGATCCATGGACATTTAGAAACACGCATTGAGAACTTTGCACTCCTGGAGTCATCGTTCTGGTTCCTATGCTGCGCTGATTATCACTCAAGCAACCGACACCAGAACATGAACCGAGTAACATGTCCGAAAAGGTTGGTGGAGATTCAGGGGTGGAACCAGGCAGCATTTGGCCCTCAGCAGGTGAAAAGCAAGTCAAAGTCCAACTAAACGTATAATAATATATATTAAATAATAATATAGTAATAAAATCATGAGGAGATCCAAATCAACGTAACTTTTTCATTATAAATTGTCTATAACAGAACTACTTATAATTCATAATATATTATATTAATATGTTAAACATATGAACCATAATAACAATAACATCCAAAATGTGTAATAACAATACTTGTAGATCTAGTTTTGGCTCATAAAGTCACCTGTGTGTGTGCGGTGGTGTGCCTTCAAGTGGGAGCTCTTGGTGTAAGTCTTGCCACAGCCCACGTAGTCACAGGTGTGCGTGGCGATCCGCTTCCTTGGCCAGGAGCGCCGTCCACGCTTTGGCTTGTTCTCCTCTTGTACCCGTTCCCCCGTGGAGATCAGGTGGGGCTCTGCAGGGGGTCAAAGGTCACAGCCCACCATCACCTCACAGCACTAGTTGTTCGCCTGGCTTTGTTCTAAACCCGTGACCT
Source organism: Melanogrammus aeglefinus (assembly GCA_900291075.1). Taxonomy (NCBI): domain Eukaryota; kingdom Metazoa; phylum Chordata; class Actinopteri; order Gadiformes; family Gadidae; genus Melanogrammus; species Melanogrammus aeglefinus. The sequence goes on along the minus strand of OLKM01000410.1, from coordinate 195,650 downwards.
AATCGACGAGGGTCTCAAGAGTGAAGATATTCTCAGCTTTGTTTTTGATCAGAACGCAAAGTCAATGTAACACGTTAACAGTATGAGTGTGGATGTGGAGGATCTCGAAAGAGGCCCAATCGTTTACTGTAAACTTAAATAACTGAGGTCTGGAGGTGCCAACAGGGCACTGCTGCTTATTTTAGGACAATCTTTACAGCTGAGACGAACAACAAACATGATTATCTTGATTGGTGGTCTGAAGTTTTAAGGCTACCTTTCAGAATCACTGTATTATATATATTTTATTCCTCACAAAAACATCTGAGAGCAGATTATCAGAAGAGAACCAGGGAGTATAAGGCACTATCTTTCTCTATTTTATAAAAAAAACCTGCTTGTTAAGGTAATACGTGTTCAAAAAGCCCAGAAGACCAAGTTAACTAAATGAGTAAGTAAATTCAATTTGCTTGAATTTCATTTTTAGCTTCGAGGGTCAACACGATTATACAAGGAAACCTGCCATCGGTTCTCACTTCCAGCACCTGATTAAAACGAAATGCGTTCGAGGGTACGACGTCTAGGTTTCCATTTTGTCATATGCCGATACATTCACTCACAATGGGGGGGGGTTAACAGACAGGTACTGACCTTGGTAGTGCATGGACAGCTGTGGGAACGGGGAAGGGTAACCCTGGGGAGGGGAGCTGTGGTGGAAGCCCTGTGCGTGCTGGGCCATTGGGTTGTGGTGGTGATGGGTTTGCTGGTGCTGGTGGTGGTGGTGGTGATGACCCAGGACCTGGTGGTCCGGGGAGGTGGAGGACAGTCTGCTGCCGGCCGTGCCCGCCAGGCGCCCGCCCCCGTGGGGGAAGCAGCGCGTGGGGTCCCCCCTTCCCTGGGAGCCCCCCCGGGTCATCTGGAGGTCCAGGGGCTGGGCGATGGTGCAGTCGCCGGGGGTCTCCTGCTTTATCCGGTGGCACGGAAACGGCAGCGCCGAAGCGGCAGCGGACGAAGACGACGAAGACGACGAGGAGGAGGAGGAGGTGGCGGAGGAGGATATGGGCTCCGACGCGACGCTCACGCAGGCTTTGCTCACGTTCACGTTGACGCCCTGGCAGTAGTCGCCCATGTCCATGGTGGTCTTCACCACAAACTTGCCGTGGACACTGGCGCCGGCGGAGGCGTTGGCGCCGGAGGCGGGGTGGTGGAGGTAGGCGGGGTCCAGCTCGGGCCTCATGAGCTCCGCCACGAAGCCTCCGGACGGGGACACGTCGCTGAGGTCCGGCAGGGTGTAGAGGAGTTCGCCGGCGGGGCCTTGGGGAGAGGGGAGAGGGTAGGAGGAGGAGAAGGAGGCGGGGGACGGAGACAGGGACGAGGTCTGGGCCGGGCCGCACGCCATCGCCTCCTGCTGCTGCTGCTGCTGCTGCAGCTGCTGCTGTATGAGCAGGGAGTTGGACAGGATGAAGTCGTAGTCCAGTAAGTCCAGGTCTAGTTCTGAGTCTTTCTTGGCCATGCTACAGTGAGCGGCGGCGGCCGAGGTGTGGTCCAGGCCGGAGGAACTGCTTCCTGTCGGAGCTCTCTTAAGGTGGGACAGCTCCTCCTTCCATCGCTAGAAGGAAATGTTGGGAAAACGCTTAATCGACAAATTCCTGATGTGTCGCAGGATACACGCTGCCATTTTACTAACTATATAGTAACTGTTAACATACATTATATTACATATATATATATACAGATATATTTGGAAACCTTACTAGGCACACACACCATGATTGGCATTTAAAAGTTGGTAGAATAATAATAACAGTACAGTACCTTTGAGGCATTCTTCTATATTTGTATACGTTTTACCCAGTAAGTTTATTTCTTACAGATGGGTTTGATGACAGAGTGAAAATAATAATGATTTGGAGTGAGTTTTAGTAAGTTGAATAGCTTGCCCATGGGGTAGGCTTACATAAAACTATAGCTACTCCATAATACTGACTATTGTTAACTTGGTTTCAGTAAAACCGAAAACACTTATATATCCCTTGTCCAATGAAGATAGCACTGTGCTCTGTAAATAGGTATTAAAATAAGAGCAAGCCTTCGTGTAAAAAACAAATAACATTCAAAGTGTTTAATTTATATGAAAATATTACGTGTCTTATTCAGTCTCCACGCAAAACCAAGTAGGCAGTAAAAGACACGCTCTCCCGCGAAGGCATCCAAACTTTAATTTACACTAAACATTACTCAAACTTAGAATATACTGAACAACAGCAAACATCACCATTTATATTCAGCAATATTGAGCCAATCAGCCCTACTCACTAAATTAGAGGGTCTTGCGGCTTTATTCTTGACAGTCGTGCTGTTGGCGAAAGTGGATATGGATGGCAGCAGCGTCCCACTCAGAGCCATCTCCAAGTCATTGGGTGGCTGCCTGGGATAAACACAATATTATCCCTATGGCGGGGAAAACGATCCTCAAAACGACTGATTCAAGAATAACATCCCAATAAGTGAAGGAGCCTATTCATAAAAATAAAAATAAAAACCTTAACAAGTTTCAAAGCGCACCTCATCAATGAAAATCAGTCTGCGTGGGTGCTCTGCGCGTCTTCCAGGTGTGCTCTGTTCCTCCTGCAGTTAAGCAAAGCGTTATTTGCATTCACCCGGCATCCGACGTCAGCGTCCGCCCGGTTGCGTCTTGTTTGTTTTTATTTACTAGTCCGTGGCGGCATGTTGCTCGCGCTGATGGGCGCGCGAGGTCGACGGGGGAGCTGCGAGACAGACCGATACAACACCCGTGCACGGATCAGGGGGTTTCCTGGCGCGCGGTTGCCATGCAGGGAGCAGCGGAGTGAGAGCGAGACTGAGTTTACAAACCCAGACGGGTATTCCTGCTTAAATGATTGCCGGTGGACACGCCCTCGTCGTTGCCGGGCGACTAGCAGCACTAAACATCAGCGCGAGGGAGGGAGGGAGAAGTGGGAGAGCGACAGAGAGAGAAAGCGAGAGAGAGGGAGAGAGAGAGAGAGACGTTTGTTTGTATTCATAGCAACGGCGCTATGACATTTGACATGCTATACATGTCAAACGTGGGTGAAGAAAATAATTTCGTAACAGCGTCATTCATTTGCGCGCATTGATGTATCACAATTAGAGTGGATGGCGTTGTATCAAAATAGAAGTTCATTCAAGTTAAATAACACATTGCAATCCTATACACAAACTCTGATAAATTGTGTAATTTAGTCATAAGGTTTAGGAAATAATAAAACATAGTATTGTGTTGTGCATTTCTTACTTGAATGAAATGAAACAGGTCTAAGAGTTATATTTTTTTGCCTTTTCCAAGCAATCCATCCTCCACCCAGTTTTTTTTTTAATGTGAGTTTCTTTTGCATCTTGCATTCGATGAAGTGCCTTGAGAGCTGTAGCATATACTACAAACTATAAATATTTAGGTTGCTAGAGGTATTGTTACGACAAATTCCTTCAATTACTTAACGATATATAGTACTATAGGCCTACCATCTGATTCTATGCCTTGGGGGATATACAATTTAGCTTTTTTATTTGACTGATCAGACTTTTTGGATCAGTTTGCATTTACCCAGTGCCAGCAAACATACAATAACTGGACACATGTTGAGAGTTTTTTGTTTTGCCTGAGGTTTGTGTGTGTGTGTGTGTGTGTGTGTGTGTGTGTGTGTGTGTGTGTGTGTGTGTGTGTGTGTGTGTGTGTGTGTGTGTGTGTGTGTGTGTGTGTGTGTGTGTGTGTGTGTGGTGTGTGTGTGTGTTTGTGTGTGTGTTTGTGTGTCTGTGGGTCTGTGTGTTTGTGTGTGTCTGTGTGTCAGTGTGTATGATAGAAAGTGTTGTGTGTGTGAGCGAGTTATGGGTCTGTGTGCGTGTGTATGTGTGAGTGTTTATGTGTAAGAGTGGTGACTGGTGTGTGTTAATTGCCGTGTTGTATGTGTACTTGTGTCTGTGTCTGGATGTGTGTGTGTGCTTGTGTGTCTGTGTGAGTCTCTGTATGTGCATGTGTATGTGTACGCGTTTCTGTGTCTGTATGTATATGTCTGTATATGTGTGTGTGTGTGTGTGTGTGTGTGTGTGTGTGTGTGTGTGTGTGTGTGTGTGTGTGTGTATGTGTGTGTGTGTGTGTGTATGTATGTGTAGTGTTCTGTGTGTGTGTTGTATGTGTGTATATTGTGTGTGTCGGTGTGCGTGTGTCAGTGTTGTGTCTGTATGTGTGTCTGTGTCTCTGTACATGTGTCTGTGCGTGTGTGTGTGTGTGTGTGTGTGTGTGTGTGTGTGTGTGTGTGTGTGTGTGTGTGTGTGTGTGTGTGTGTGTGTGTGTGTGTGTGTGTGTGTGTCTGTGGGTCTGTGTGTTTGTGTGTGTGTTTGTGTGTGTCTGTGTGTCAGTGTGTGTGATAGAGAGTGTTGTGTGTGAGCGAGTTATGGGTCTGTGTGCGTGTGTATGTGTGAGTGTTTATGTGTAAGAGTGGTGACTGGTGTGTGTAATTGCGTGTGTATGTGTACTTGTGTCTGTGTCTGGATGTGTGTGTGTGCTTGTGTGTCTGTGTGAGTCTCTGTATGTGCATGTGTATGTGTACGCGTTTCTGTGTCTGTATGTATATGTCTGTATATGTGTGTGTGTGTGTGTGTGTGTGTGTGTGTGTGTGTGTGTGTGTGTGTGTGTGTATTGTGTGTTATGTGTGTGTGTGTGTGTGTGTGTGTATAGGTATGTGTGTGTCTGTATGTATGTGTGTATATTGTGAGTGTCGGTGTGCGTGTGTCAGTGTGTGTGTATGTGTGTCTGTGTCTGTTTATGTGTGTGTGTGTGTGTGTGTGTGTGTGTGTGTGTGTGTGTGTGTGTGTGTGTGTGTGTGTGTGTGTGTGTGTGTGTGTGTGTGTGTGTGTGTGTGTGTGTGTGTGTGTGTGTGTGTGTGTGTGTGTGCACGAGAGCAAACAAACCTCTTACCCTTGATCCTGCTCCATCAGGATCCTGTCCGTTGAGCAAGTCAACAAACGTCTCATTTCTTAATTCAACAGGCTGGATTCAGACGGCTACACCTCTAATCTCACCATTGTTGGGCTCTATGCAAAGTGCTCTGCTGTAAAACTACTAGAGTATCCTTTTGGAGCAATGTGCAAAAACTAAAATGGGAGAAGTAATGTGGTTTTAGAGGCAGCTATCGAAGAAATAGGCTTGATAAAAAATTGAGGAAAATAAATCTTGATTAAATCTTTAAATATCATATAGGCCGACGCCATAAAGATATGGGATTTTCATAACTTTACACACCATGCCTTGCTTCCATTTCATCACAGTTGAACCCACTAAAACATAATGTTATTAAAAGGCATATATCTTAGAAATACACAGCCATCTGAGTAGCATTATTTATATACTATTTGTCATTATATTCCTTAAAGCCAAGGCAATCGTTTTTTGTATGGATAGCACAGAGGCAGTCTCCAGAGGCAGTTTGCATGCCCACGGATGAAAGACAGGTCTGCGACCATATTAATAAAGCAGAGGGAGCGATCGCAGACAGGCACTGCTCTGTCACAAAGGAGTCTGGGTAACATGCTAAGACCACAGCCAGGCTAATGGAATACATGCCCGCAATTACAGACAAGGAGGTTCCCTCGCTAATGACAACATCTTGTTCCTTTTAATGTTCAGACGTCTCTTATTAACTCTATAGTCTCACACTCTATACACTTATGTGACACAATCCTCCAGTTCCTAAGAACATAATCTGAAAAAGGCCATATCGTCTCCTGAATCAGCATTCCTCTGGTTTTTAATAGCTCCTATTGCTCCCGGTCTTGTGCTTAAGCTCAGCACGCATGTCGTAGCGGGCCAAGGTTTTTATCACACCTGCGATCTCCCCTGCTGACATTTACCAAACAAACAAACCCTTCTTGCCACAAGTCAAACACTTAACAAGTCTGAAAGCACTGTGGTATCAGAGGTTGATTGTGCTTATTTTCAATTCAACAACAACCACTCTATGCCTTTGCACTTTTTCCTGACAGCTTCTGCGTTTTTGTGTGTGTGTGTGTGTGTGTGTGTGTGTGTGTGTGTGTGTGTGTGTTGTGTGTGTGTGTGTGTGTGTGTGTGTGTGCGTGTGTGAGTGTGTGAGTGTGAGTGTGTGTGTGTGTGTGTGTTTGTGTCCCAAACAACCAACAGTGAAAACCAAGTCTGAAAGGTTTGCTTTATAACACAGTGCCATCAAAGTCCTCATTTGTGTGTTTGTGTGTGTGTTTTGTTTGTGTTAGTGTATGTGTGCGTTTGCATGTGTTTGTCTCCTTGTGCGTGTTTGTGTGTGTGTATAGGGAGGGGAGGGAGGGAGTATGGAAGGTTATACAGCAGGCTGGTAGATATGTAGTGAGGTAGGTAGAGAAAGAGTTAGGTAGAGAGGTAGAGAGGTAGGTAGGTAGGTAGGTAGGTAGGTAGGTAGGTAGGTAGGTAGGTAGGTAGGTAGGTAGGTAGGTAGGTAGGTAGGTAGGTAGGTAGGTAGGTAGGTAGGTAGGTAGGTAGGTAAGTAGAGAGGTAGGTAGGTAGGTAGGTAGGTAGGTAGGTAGGTAGGTAGGTAGGTAGGTAGGTAGGTAGGTAGGTAGGTAGGTAGGTAGGTAGGTAGGTAGGTAGGTAGGTAGGTAGGTAGGTAGGTAGGTAGGTAGGTAGGTAGGTTAGGTAGGTAGGTAGGTAGGTAGGTAGGTAGGTAGGTAGGTAGGTAGGTAGGTAGGTAGGTAGGTAGGTAGGTAGGTAGGTAGGTAGGTAGGTAGGTAGGTAGGTAGGTAGGTAGGTAGGTAGGTAGGTAGGTAGGTAGGTAGGTAGGTAGGTAGGTAGGTAGGTAGGTAGGTAGGTAGGTAGGTAGGTAGGTAGGTAGGTAGGTAGGTAGGTAGGTAGGTAGGTAGGTAGGTAGGTAGGTAGGTAGGTAGGTAGGTAGGTAGGTAGGTAGGTAGGTAAGGAGCGAGGATAGGAAAGGATTGAGAGGACGCCAGAGAAAGCTTGGAACAGGGAGACACCGTCATGAGAGTAGGGAAACGGATAGAGAGGAGGAAGAATAGAGACCAGGTGGTGAAGAGAGGGAAGCAAAGAAAGGGAAAAGGCAGGAAGAGGAGACACAGGGGAGACACAGGGGCAGATAGAGAGAGAGTGTGAGAGATTGAGCGAGAGAGAGAGCGAGCAAGAGAGAGATAGAGAGAGCGAGCGAGAGAGAGACAGAGAGAGACAGAGAGCGAGCGAGAGGGGGCGCGGGGGACAGATTGTGAGGACAGAGCTCCAGTCGGGCGGCCGGCTGTCCGGCCTCTGCTGGGTCTGGGTTTCCTCGGAGCTCTTAAATATGCCGGTTATTTATAACCCCGCCACGTAACGGAGGCCAGCGCCGGCCCCCTCGGCTGCGATGTTTCCCTCCTGTCAGGGGAGGGGAAATGGACGGGAGCCACACTTCCTGGTCACATGACGCTGGGCGGCCGGCCCGGTCGGGGAATACAAGAGGGTGGGGGGAGGGAGGGAGTGAGGGGGAGTAAAAGAGAACTTGGCACATAGCCCCTTGCCCACACAGGCACATTAGACATATCTCTCTCTCTCTCTCTCGACTTTTACCTCGCTCTCCTTTTCTCTCTCTCTCTCTCTCTCTCTCTCTCTCTCTCTCTCTCTCTCTCTCTCTCTCTCTCTCTCTCTCTCTCTCTCTCTCTCTCTCTCTCTCTCTCTCTCTCTCTCTCTCTCTCTCTCTCTCTCTCTCTCTCTCTCTCTCTCTCTCTCTCTCTCACACTCTCTCTCCTCTCCCCTATCAGTTCATAAACAAGCAGGCCGATTGTGGACACAAGTATGCTTTGGTAGTTTGAATCACATTGTCATGTGCCGTTGCGTATGCCTGCGAACGTGTGTGCTTGTGTGTGTGTGTGTGTGTGTGTGTGTGTGTGTGTGTGTGTGTGTGTGTGTGTGTGTGTGTGTGTGTGTGTGTGTGTGTGTGTGTGTGTGTGTGTGTGTGTGTGTGTGTGTGTGTGTGTGTGTGTGTGTGTGTGTGTGTGTGTGTGTGTGTGTGTGTGTGTGTGTGTGTGTGTGTGTGCCAGCAGAGGAAAAGGGGTGGAGGGGTTGACCGATAACTGTGACGTTAGTCCAGGATTAGAAGCATCTAAAAGGAGGGAGACAGGCAGAGAGAGGGATGGGGTAGAGGGAGAGAATAGGAGACTCAGGGACTTCCCGTTTGAGCTCACCTTTCTCATCTGTCTGTCTGTCTGTCTGTCTGTCTGTCTGTCTGTCTGTCTGTCTGTCTGTCTGTCTGTCTGTCTGTCTGTCTGTCTGTCTGTCTGTCTGTCTGTCTGTCTGTCTGTCTGTCTGTCTGTCTGTCTGTCTGTCTGTCTGTCTGTCTGTCTGTCTGTCTGTCTGTCTGTCGGTCTGTCGGTCTCTCGACCTGTCTGTCATACTGAGAGAATAAAAGAGGAACAAAAATGATTGCTTGACTATGAACTATAAAAGCAGCTATAAAGATCCCATTAAAAGTAATAAAAGTCTTTCTAGTGACGCTTGGACCATAAAAGCCCTGCTGAGTCTCTGGGCCTTTACTACGTATGAAAGGACACAACACAGCGCCAAAGCCTCACCACATCTTTAATAACGCTGGGTAGCGTGGTTCCTACAGAAACAAAAGTAAACGTAAGGATTTTGAAGGCTTTGTAGGAAGAGTAATCCCATAGTCCCGGACTGCCTAGCAACTAGGCATTACCAACTATGTGAATCATTCAAAAGCAGTTTGGCATGAAATCAATGACAGCTAATGCGTTGCCTATTCTTTCCCCTGCCAGAGCATTACCAACAGATAATAAATATCACATTTTGTCAATTATTTAATGAATTCAGATTTTCTTTTTCGTAGCATACTAAAACCATCAGATGTGAGAGGAGTGTGATGCTGGGGCAGATGTAACATTGTGCAATGAAACATACTACCCAGTACCTCACTGGCTTTAAGGTACTTTTAATGTCAAACTTAATTTGTTTTTACATTTACATTACATTTACTTACATTCATTTAACAATAAAGTATATTGAGCGAGAAAGCATATGTTCTCTTTCAATTAATGGAAAAACGACATTGTTTTTTGGATAAAACGATGAACCATTAAAGAATCAGTCCTTGTACAGTACACAGAGTGCAGATTTCTTTAAAAGTAGTCTATTACAAGTCCTGGAGCCCCGTTTCTGGAAGACAAACTCCAGACCAAAGCCCTTCGAAGTGTCAGGGTTTGCGGACAGAGTTTGCCGTAGTAATTTGCCGAAAGTCATCCTATAGTAATTGTTGTCAGATTTTGCTGTGCGTTTAAGGCGCCCATCGCGTACCCGGGAAGGTGTGGACCGTGGACTGTTTTCCCATTGGGAGTGGTCAGGAATGTGTGACCTTTATAGTAGTTCAACTGTGTTTTTTAAGGCCCTATATTGGGTGTCTGGAAATATGTCTGTTTTGTTTTTTTGGAAAGCCACCCGCAAGATGTAACATGACAATGCTAAGTGTGAATATCAACACATATGGGCTGTGGAATGGTCCATGGCTTTGGAAAAGGAAAGGAAATAAGGCCCTTCTTGGAAACTCCCATCCTCGTCAGGGAAACCCAGGGAACTCCTCGTAAACTTAATAATAAATCATAAAAATAGGAGGTTTGAAAAGTGTCACTGCTCGGAAAAAAACACCAGTGGTGCAAAAGTTCAGTTTTTATTTACATGTTTTTATGAAGGATAATTCCAAGTTACAAAAGTGTAAAAACTGGGAATTATTGTGAAATCAAAAAGCTGACATTGTCAGAATATTGCAGGTAAAATACATGAAGACCATGAAAGGCATGGTGACAGAACTGAAAGGTTGGTGTGGAGGAAGTGGTTGTCTGGTACACGATCGGCAATCCTATTAAGTTGTGCTTTTCCTTAACTCTGAATCACGCTGTTTTGAATAATGTTTATATGCGATTGACCAAATCCAATTTCTTGAAAACGATATGCTGTGGAAACTTCAATTTATGTGCAAAGAACTCTGAGCGTGGATCGACCTTGCTAGAGGGTTCTGAAGAACAATACTTGACAGACTTAATCTCCAGTCTGACGTTTAATTGACATCATGCTGGGTTTAATTGAGAAGGGGGACGCGGTAACTAAAACCAGATGGGCCACCAGCTCATGAACTAATGTTCTCCCACTCCCCTCTTTCTCTCTCTCTCTCTCACCCTCTTTCTCCCTCTCCCTCTTTCTCCCTCTCCCTCTCTCTCTCTCTCTCTCTCTCTCTCTCTCTCTCTCTCTCTCTCTCTCTCTCTCTCTCTCTCTCTCTCTCTCCTCTCTCTCTCTCTCTCTCTCTCTCTCTCTCTCTCTCTCTCTCTCTCTCTCTCTCTCTCTCTCTCTCCCTCTTTCTCTCCCTTTTTACTTCGCTTTCTTCTCTCCCGACTGTTTTTCTCTCTCTCTGTCTCTTTCCCCCTGTTCTCTCTTTTCTCTCTCTGTCTCCCCCCTCTCTTTCTCTCCCTCCCTCTCTCCCCCTCTCTGTCCCCCTCTCTCCCTCTTACTGCCCCCCTCCCCCCTCCCCTCTGCCCCTTCCTCCCTCTCAATTTCCTTCTTTACCTCCCCAGTTTCTTTTTCTCTCTCATTTCCTCCCTCCTCCTCGCTCCTCAGCGTCACCGTCTCTCTCTCCCTCTCTGGGAACATAAAATAACCTGACATATCATCTCATCTAGAAGAATGACGAAGAAACAATGATGGAGTTGGCCAGCGTCACTCTGTCTCGTCCGTCTCACTGCTGATATTGCGGCTCTGCTTTGGGGTTTGACCTCTGGTTTACCATCTCAGGTGAATAAAACGTCCAGAGAACCATAAAATCCCATCGAACATCGTAGCATCGTAACACAAACACCCACGCACCACGCATGCATTCACACGCTCGCACGCAGGAACTCACACAAACACACGCACACAGACATTCCTTAAGACGCATGGAGTATAATGTTTATGTAAAAGATAACTAAATGAGTGGGATGGCAAGTATTTTTTTTAAAACTCTAGATGGGACCAAACCATTTTTTTTCCCACATCAGCAGAAACTGTCCCCATCAGTGGATGTTTTTCCAAAAATAATAAGTACATCACATACACTTCTTCTTTCATATAAACTGTGAAAACAACAGGGGATTCTAAAGACAATCATGCTGTAATCAGATACAGGAAAAACTGATAAGTACTCGAGGATAAGATTGGGACTTGGCTAAACATTACACGTGAATAATCATAAACATAACGAAAACGTGCTTGTCATTAACATTTGGCGTCTGCCGTTTTATTGCCCTAGGTTTATTAGTTATAGTTGAGAAACAATATTCAATAGAGAAAATGATGTGTCAGTAATTATGCACAGATCCGAAAAAGCTGCTCTAATTATGCACAAAAATGAGTTTAATCAGGACAAGTATTCGCAAACCAAGGCCAATTGAACAGCTGCATTACAAAGGAGATGGGCATTTTAAACGCCAGTTGGTACTGATATCCCATACTTTTTCTCTAAGGTATTACTTTCCTGACAAAAGAACCCACATCACATATACAGTCATCTTTGAGAGTTCTGAAGTCCTAGCTCTAGTTTTCACAAAATAATATGTAGTTTGACCAAAGTTACATAAAGGGTTGATAATATTTGTCGTAATGTAAAAGCCCCTTGACATTTTGTAATGCCTATGTGTCTCCCACTGAAGTTGTGTTCATTAGTGTGGTTACAAGGTCAACATGCAAATTAAATAAAGAGATGGAGGGAAATCGAGGAAAAAATAGGCGGAGAAAAAGTGGAAAAATCTGGAAAGCTAAACATCCAGGGCATTGTTCTTTACTTTTCATCAAATCCTGAATGCTGAATACATTCAAACTTCTGCGCCTAAATCATCGCATTTTACTTTTCAATGAGATGGGTGAAAGAACAGGGGTCAGAGGTCACGGTATTTGGCACGCACACAGAACCCTCAAGGTGTCCAAAAAGTGTTCATCTCTGTCACATTTAAGTCGTACTTAGTTATAGTACTTAGTTGTGTAGCATCTTATCCTGGCTATCATTGTATATAAGGGGAAGGGGTTAACCTAGCGATTGTTAGTGCTTGCCCTTGGTTCTATGAACATCCTTGCTGTACCAACAGTATATTGTTTCCCTTCTTATGACAAATGTACTTATTGTAAGTCGCTTTGGAAAAAAGCGCCTACTAAATGCCCTAAATGTAAATGTAAATTAACCACTTCAAGCCACAGGCACTGTGACATTCGGTCAAACAGACGGCCCGAACTGGCTCCGTTTGACAGAACATTTAGAAATTTGGCGTACAGTCCTCATTGGACATACTGAACAAATTTGCCTCTTGGACCCACAAGATCCATCAAGGCAAACCCGGGGACACTGGGGAGGATGTGATGGGGCATATTGAGCTGTCGCAAATTGTCTTTGTATAATGTCACTGAAGAGAAAAGCCAAATAGAAGCCAAAGAGTGTGCGCGCACACACATGCATAACGTAAGCACACACATAAGCGCTCAGAGGATATCATTTTGCCATTAAAGACAGCGTCTACACACACTAAAGTGAATAATAACTCTCATACAGTCAAGCTTTATTTGTGCTATCTAGGTTAAATATATCCGGAGGCTCATTACTCTGCCATGCAAACAAGGCTTCCATGTCAAAGTTTCCACCTGCTGTGACACAGAAGGCGGAGTGAGGAGCGAAGAATCCTTTAAGATGCAGTTCTCTTGTCAAAAACAAGACCGCCAACTCTGTGTTCTTCCCACGGGGTTATAAAATGGAGAAAATATTCACAGAATACAGGGATAAAAACCATTGTAACGAGAAATACTGTATGTATCAAGAAATATGTGGCGAAAAAATATAAATGTCCGCATCTCAGGTCTTAAAGATGACTCACCTGTGCAATGCTGTGTTAGAATAGGAAAAGAAAAAACACAGTGTCCCCAAATTCTTACTTTATTTGTATTGCCAAGGTGAATACCCCGGCCCAATTCACTACACGTCCATTGTAAAATACTTTCCCTGCATTCTGTTACAGAGAATGTCAATGGTGTCACTTGCTGTCCAACTGGTTTCCTGCCCTCATTATTATTTTAATGCTGGCAACAAACCTTGCAGCAGAGAGAGAGAGAGAGAGAGAGAGAGAGAGAGAGAGAGAGAGAGAGAGAGAGAGAGAGAGAGAGAGAGAGAGAGAGAGAGAGAGAGAGAGAGAGAGAGAGAGAGAGAGAGAGAGAGAGAGAGAGAGAGAGAGAGAGAGAGAGAGAGGGAAAGAGAGAGAGGGAAAGAGAGAGAGAGGGCGAGTCAGAGAGTGAGAGAGACCGACAGAGACACAGAGAGAAATAGAGAGAGAGGTGTAGAGAGAGGACCCTCCTCTCCCTATGACTTACGCTGATGTGTGCGTAGGCAGTCGCTTCAAGTGCTCGCCTCGTCTTCATCATCGTCATCACAATCAACAATCCCTGTTACTCCCTGTTCACGGCTACGGAACAAACAACAACCAAACCCAACTAACAAGATACTGATGGAAGAAGGGAAACACGGAGAACAATGAGACAGAAGAGGGCCGAAGACTGAATCCAAAGTCCTCCATTGCCTCAAAGAGCTTCCATTCACCTCAGGGAACAGAGCTTGATTTTCAATCATAAAAGTAATTGTATAATTATTTTATGTGTATAATTATAATTATTATTATATAAATATGCTCGGTGAACGGTGCAAGGGACTTAATTGGCCTGAGTCAGCGTTTCCAACACGCACAGCGTATTAACACTGCGTCAGACACCATTAACAGAAATAAGAAATAGGGGTGTGAATATTCACTTGATGATAATACACACGTTGGTCTGGTGTACACACCCTACAACCTCAAATAGTGGAGTGGAGTTTTATCTCACTAACTAAACACACACACACACACACACATACACACGCACACGCACACGCACACGCACACACGCACACGCACACGCACACACACACACACACGCACGCACGCGCACACACACACGCACACGCACACGCACACGCGCACGCACACGCGCACACGCACACGCACACGCACACACACGCACACGCACGCACGCACACATTAACTCATTAGCATCCGTTCTGTTGTGAAAGGCCTTTTCGGTTTACTTTGTCTGTCTCAGAGCTTCAAACGTTTTATGGCTTTTTCAGATCATCATAAGGGACACAGCACTACGCTGCTTATATGTGTCTTGCCGTTTGTGATCATGCAATGTTAACGTTGAGGAGATGGAACTTAATAATACCTTAATATTCAAAGCACTCTTCTGGTCAATTTGAGACATTCAGAAACAGAGTTAGCGTTGAGTTCTTTGAGGTCGTCGTTCACAACTTAGGAGTCTGTGGGACTTAATGGACCTCTTCATCTCAAGTGACCTCATGTATAGTTTGTGGTAGCCGGGGTCATGAGACTTCAGTTATCGGCCTGAACACACCTAGGTGTTGTCGCCAACCGGATGTTAATCTACATTTTCACACACCAGTGGATCTCCATTCCTATCATTTTTTTTCCTTGTGAAACATCCTCGTTCCGACGGATACACAGACTCATCGGAAAGAGTGGGTCTGCGGAATTCAAACTCATAACCCTCCGTTCTGACTGGCTCCCTGCCAAAGCTCTGCCCCACCGGTGGGTCTGTTCAGAGTGGTTCTCTGTGATTGGTTCAGCCTCTTGGGGGTGAACTAGATAAATGCCCGGACTGTACTCTGGTCCAAGGGCCGTTTCTCCGAGACACGTAAGCGTGTATATATCGCCTGCTAATTTGGTGAAAGTAGGGTCATGTTCCGGTACAGAGACGACGGGACCATTAAAAGACCATTTCCTGCTGGTGTGGGGGTGCTGATGTTAAAATTGATAAGTGCCATGGACATAGTGGTTTCTGTTTTAATTTCAAGAGTAGAAATTGGGTATTTTTAGTTGTATAGTCTATTTCCAGACATGGTTTGTTATCCCAGTTGATTTTTCGTCTATCTTGCCATAAGGTCAAAGTAGTTCTCAACTCAGAACAAATTAAGATATCCCACTCTTTTTGTATTTTTAGATTTTTTGTTAATTGTACTTTTCCTCATGTCTTATCGTTACATCCTGTAAACGTCAGCGCATACTGAAAAATGCGGTCTAAAAAATGATGTCTTAGGGTTTTGGTTTTGTAGTGTTTGAGGAGGTGTGAGTGTTTGTTCCACTGTGCTTTATACCACGTTCATTTAGGCCCCATTCATTCACGGCCCGTGACCACACCCACCCAGACACACGCCCACGCAGGAAAGGGGAGGACCCCGTGTATGACGGCATGAACCCCTGCCAAAGAGAAGAAGAAGAAGATGAGAAATGCTCGGGCAAGGTTGGCCACATGGTCCCACGGTAATGACCTCATCTCTGCGTGCCTTTTAATCTGGCCGTTATGCAACATCCCCAATCCCCGCCAGGGGAGGGTCCAGTGAGGAAGCTCCCCGGACAGACTGATAGCCTTTTGGGGAGGCGTCCGAGGGGGTGTGGTGGTGGTGGGGGGGGGGGGGGGGGTGGATGGATGG
Source organism: Melanogrammus aeglefinus (assembly GCA_900291075.1). Lineage (NCBI taxonomy): Eukaryota > Metazoa > Chordata > Actinopteri > Gadiformes > Gadidae > Melanogrammus > Melanogrammus aeglefinus. The sequence continues at coordinate 180,072 of OLKM01000410.1, read as the reverse complement.
ACGGAGGCCTTGCCAGCACTCTAGTTCTGACTTCCTCTAGGAAGGAAGGAAAAGGAGAGCTGAGATAAGACCCCCGTCTGCTGTGGTTCTTTCCCCATGCCAGGGCCGTGAAGGCCTCAAGACGTAGCCAGTACATATACACACGCACACACACGCACACGCACATGCACAGGCACACACACACACGCACATGCACACACAAACACGCACACGCACACACACACATACACGCACACGCGCACACGCACACACACGCACACACGCATACACACACACACACGCACACACACTCGCACGCGGACGCGCACACGCACACACACACACACACACACACACACACACACACACACGCACACACACACACACACACACACACACACACACACACACACACACACACACACACACACACACGGAGGGAGGGAAGGTGGAGGGAGAGGAAGAGGAAGAGAGATGACATCATGATCCATTTATAATATTTTATTGTATATAAATGTGTGGTCATTTTCTTTACATTTTTGTTTCTATGTTGTATCTTACTTTAGATTTGTGCTTTGACAATGTAAATGTATGTTTTCCATGCCAGTAAAGCCCTTTGAATCTTGATTGAATAAGAGAAAGAGAAACCAAGCGAGAGAGAGAGAAAAAATGAGAGAGAGAGAGAGAGAGAGAGAGAGAGAGAGAGAGAGAGAGAGAGAGAGAGAGAGAGAGAGAGAGAGAGAGAGAGAGAGAGAGAGAGAGAGAGAGAGAGAGAGAGAGAGAGAGAGAGAGAGAGAGAGAGAGAGAGAGAGAGAGAGAGAGAGAGAGAGAGAGAGAGTGAGATAGATCATATCATAACCCCTTTTGAAAACTGAACAATACAGGAGTCCAGGACTTGGGTTGAACCAAAGACAGGTTTTACCAGAGACAGGTTAAACCATAGAAAAGGTTAATCGTTTGCTGTGGTGGGTTAGTAGAATACCATGGAAGCTAGGTTTTTGTGAAGTCACTGCAGCTGCTACAGTTTAGTGATATCTGTAGCACTCTCCTGAAGAGCTCCATAGTTCAGCGGAGAGGGTGTCCCAGACTGAAAGACTCTGGGTTCGATACCCCAATGTCCTCAGCCATCTTTTCAGCATCCTTGAGGAAAATGCCCTACCTGCTTCTTAAAGGACAATACGGGTCTGGGTGATCGAACCAACAAAGGGACCAAAGCATCTCTCCTGGTTTCAATAAATCGTAATAAATATATAATTCGGCAAAATCAAATTGTTGTGCCAATTTCGCGTGACTGCGCCGGCCACAAATGTGAACAATAGCCACCCTGGTCTTTGTGATGGATGGTGATACATGTTGTAGACAGAGTCAGTACAAGGAAGTCGTTTTAACTCATTACATTGGTTACAGATGGTTTGATCCCCCAGATCGTTGTTGTCCTTTAATAACATTTATCTGTATTTACTGCATGCATTGGCTAAATGATAAAAATAGAATGCAGTACATTCCATCGATGGGTGTATGTGTATATAGACATGAGTAGACCCATCACACCTCCAAAATACATGAATCCACTCGTAAACAGACACACGCACACACACACACACACACACACACACACACACACACACAAACACACGCACACACCGCACACCTGAGTTTAACCCTGTGGCCGTCCTCTCCTTGCCCTTAGTCCTACAACATGTGATTCAGCACTTCAATGCCGGTTGACAAAGACTCCCTCCGCACCCCAAAGAGGAAGAGAGACTGCCAAGCTTAGCCTGATCTGGTGCACAACCACTGCCAGAGGAAGCCAACCCACACCCACTTCTGGCCGCGGTTCAGCCACTGCAACGTTGACAAACCTCAACAGCACAGAACCTCCAAGCTGCAGGCGTGAAGATGTCTTTGTCCGTCCCATCCCTGTTCAGCTTAATCCTGCACGTTAATCCTGATGTGTGAACCCCAACTATTTAACACCTTGGCAACCATTAACACTCTGGCCTGATACAGGATGTTTGGTATGACAGTTGGCTGATAAGTGGCTTGTGTTGTTATACAAATCACGAATGTGAATGTGACGTGTCTTGGCATGGTGTGTTAAAGTGTGTTTATAGAATTTGAGCAAACGGCTATAGCTAAGGATGGAGGTTCAAATGATGTAAAAGCTAGCACATCATTGTTATATTTGAACATCCAATGCAACAGGTTTTGACCTAAAGTCACAGAGTTCAAATATATGCTAATGAAATACAATTAAGTATATGCACATATGCTACTTTTGTTCTCCTCATATTTACAGTGGGATGTAAAAGATTCTCTATAAACATAAACAATCTTCGATCTTTCATGCAGCTCCCACTCGAGCACCCTCAATTGTATCACATTTGTTTTCGCTTTCTTTCAGGCAACCAAAGCACAGGCTTTAGACGTATAAATGAAGAATTACAAGTCCATAAACCAACCCTGAGGGTTTGTGAGGTTTGGATGACAACATCAAAATCCCCCAACTGCGTACTTTGGCAGTCTTCTGCTCTGGGTTTACCAGTGTAATCTTGAGATTTTTGAAAATGTTGTTTCTGTGTCTATGCTTTGCGTTCTACTCTGTTGTCTAATGAACTGTACTCGT
>OLKM01000410.1:167467-172467 GCA_900291075.1 Melanogrammus aeglefinus | reverse complement strand
GAAAATGCCATATGAAATGAAAAGAAAAAGAAAAACTAAAGGAGAGGAGAGAGAGAGAGAAGGCCTTTCAAACCAGTAGTGTTGGTTCAGATCTCTTAAACCCTTTCACCCGCCAGACAGGACAGCACCTCGCTGCTATCGGTTGCGTCACCCTGCGTCCTTAGTGCTTTTGCTAACATGCAAACAACCTTCAGGCGGGAATCAAACCCCCGGCGCCATGGCCCGGCCGGCCGTCCGTCCCGGCTGTGTTTGCTGCGATTGAGAAGCATCTCAAGGGGAAGTTTCTTTTTGGGGTAAAATGTGGAACTCGTTACCCTATCAAAGAACATGATGGTTTTAGGTTCATTATGTTTCATTTGCAGCCGTTTCTGATGTTATGGAAGATTTGAAAGCCATCACCACGACCCTTGAAAAAGGAAAGGGTGAAATGAAAGCAGCATGTCCTCTCTTATATGCAAAAATAAACCCCCACTCCGAATCAATAAAGGCAGCTTTTGGAAGGAAGGAATGAAAAAAAAACGACACACGTTTAGGAAGAACTATGTCACAGAGGTGTTGGCCGCCTTGTGACGCAACATTGCCTTTACTCGCTATTCCAGGAATGCAGGGCTTTTCACCAAACGGGCCGGAGAGATGTCCCAGAGCCTGTTGGAAGAATTAAGCGGTGATTTTCGATCCTTTGTTAATGTTTTGATAGATATGTCAGCGGTTTCCATTCAGAATCCGCAGTCTTCGGGGACCCTTCCACTTCTTCTTCCTGATTCTGCCAGCTGTCAGTGCTTTTTTGCACACATTGCGTTGCCTATTCCCTATAGATGAGCTCCAGATGTTGCGCGGGCCGACTGCGAGCGAACGCTCGCTAAACGCACGCTGTTTATCCAAGCACGCGCTGATGCCTCCCAATGACTACGCACGCCGTGTTCGCACATCTCCGCGCGGGATCAATCGAGTTGAACATGGAAATGGATGCTTTTGTTCTTCGGCGCTGTGCGGAATAATTGTCAGGGCATATTACGCAAATGTGGAAAAATAAATGGAATACCACTATCTGTATGTTTTGAAGCCACACACTTTACTGATTACTAACATGTTCCCCGACACGCATGTTTTGAGCGGGAATGTTTGACTTTAGGGGTAATAAGCTTTTAAAGAGCAGACTGTAGTAATAGTCCACATTTGAACAAACAACTGCACTGTGGCAGCACGTGTTGGCTTACATTAACTCCTGCAGCTGCTCAGCCACATTGTGATCGGGGTGGTTTCTAACGCACTGTTTACCCAAACAAGACTCCTAGCTTTGCTTTTAGTGGTTTCCATTCGGCCATTCGGTGACGTAGGGAGCCACGACATGTAATTGGCTGCATGTATAGTGTGTCGACCTACACATAGGCCTATGAGGTCATGGGTTGGGCTTGGAGGCCTATTCTACGCTCAACGGACAAATTATTAATCCAGGGTTTATTTGCAAAAAGACTTGGGTAATGTCATTAATTTGGTCAGTGTTATTGTATAACTTCTTTTTGGTTTTTTAAAACTTTAAAAGGACAAACATCGTGAAGTACTGCATCCCTTTGTGGGCCATGTATCTTTGCAAATACACTTTTGATGTGACACACAATCAGTGCTTCCAATTTGACATCTTATCTACCATGATAAAACGTATTTTATCAACAGCAAAAATTGGAGACGAATGAAATCCTTACATTGCTAATACCCCCTCCCCCCCCCTCAGATTGCCTGGACAGGACACCAAAAGCATGTATGTGTGTGTGTGTGTGTGTGTGTGTGTGTGTGTGTGTGTGTGTGTGTGTGTGTGTGTGTGTGTGTGTGTGTGTGTGTGTGTGTGTGTGTGTGTGTGTGTGTGTGTGTGTGTGTGTGTGGCTGGCACACACACACACACACACACACACACACACACACACACACACACACACACACACACCACACACACACACACACACACACACACACACACACCACACACACACACACACACACACACACACACACACACACAGGTGATGTAAATTGAGGTTCTGTATTTACAGAATAAAAACCATCAGCAAATGTTGCCGTTGCCGGTGTCATTGACGTAAAATGAATTCCAAAGCATGCATGGTCTCTCAACTAACCTGCAGAAGGCCAGTGCCGGGCATCCTCTTCATCTCCATTACATAGTGAAGTTGGCGTTTTTAAACTCAGTTTCTAGCTGCCAATGTTGGCTTGACCCATATCTGGCAAAACCAGAGGTGAGCTTGCGAGATTTATGCTAGCTTCCCAAAGCATAGGTGGACGCAACACAATGAAGGAAGTTGTTTTTTTTGTAATCTTCTGTCCTGGATAAAAGCTTTTAGTAAAAGACGTGTGTTGTCCCATCCAATGTTAATGATTCCCCACAGCCACCAGCTGATTGATGATTCAAAAGACTTAGAAAGAATGAAAAGGGAAAAAACGCTTATGGAAATTAGAGTTTTTAAATGAGTGTAAAGAGGAACTGCAGGAGATGAGTAAGACGTATGATGACCATTGACCTCTGAATATCTGAACCATATGTGGTCAATTCACAAACACTAATAAAATACAGTCCTCCGTTTTCACAGTGCTAGAAGTCTCTGGTTTTGCCAATCTACTATCTTTCCTCTTCTTTGTCTGTTGTTTATCTTATCGAACATTTGTCAACGAGATTAGGATCATTTGTGATGTACTGGACTCATGTTATCACCTGCCATCATTTCTAATGAACTGGACTGAAGTTATTGCCTGTCTTCATTTGCACATCTTAGAATGGTTTGGTGTTGCAGTTGATCGAAACAAACCTTGAGCTATGAGAATAAACAAGATATATTTAAAATATTGTTTGAAGATTTAAAAAGTATAGATAGGAAGACTAATATTTTGGGGATTTATAAGAATCCATATGCAAAATGTAATTCTAATGCTGTTTGTAATCATTTTATTTTCAGTGCAAAAAAGGCAAATAATTGAGTAGTAACTTATATGGTTTCATTAAAGATACTTGACATATGTAATATACATAAGGATTCTAAACCCATACAACCCAACCCACATTTAGAAGTCATTCAAGTTCTGCATGACACAGTTTTCTAGCATGCACACTTTACTGGCAAACCGGGAAGAAGTTTGGCAGCTCTCAGGATCTGGCTAGCATCAGGAATTTGGAGACAGAAACATTGAGGGATACACACCCAGTGAAATAAAGAGAAGGAAAAAGAACTCTGCCATCAATAGTTTGGCTTAATTAGAAGTAAGGGGTCATATAAGACAATATCTTTCCATATTCAAGCTTGATACAACAACCTTCACAGGCAGTGTTTTTCTGAAACCGGTTTTCAATGTGTAATTGTGCTCTAACTTGCCCTAGCTGAGTTGAATTGGAAACGTCCAACTCTATGAGCGCAAAGTCCCATCACTGCTCTGGCTCTGAACACAGGCTCCACCAATCAGGCCAATCAGGCCCTGGACATGACCCAACCGGACAGCCTCTGAACACGCCTCCACCAGTTAGTGATGCGCGAATATGAACAAACTAATCTTTTTGAATTACTCTTTTTTTAGTGGCCAGTGTGTACCGGGTACGCCTGTCGAACGTCCTTATCAATTAATTAATGATTATTTTTATTATGGTTATTGTTTTAAAACTTTCCAGACAGAAGGTTTGCTTGTCACTGCTTATTTAACTTATCAAAACATATTTATTGGTGATCATTAATACTGTATTTTCCCAATTCATACTGCTGCCCACACCTTAATGCTGCTTCTCAAAACATAGAACGCAGGACAATCAATGAATGAGCGGGAATCATTGCCTCGAATGAGGACGTCGATGTGTGACTGCAGTCACTGAACGACACCGATTTAACCATTGAGAAATCGATGCAAATCACAATCCTGTGTTCCGAAAGTCAATGGAGAAAATGAATGTGAAATTTACTTCTGATATCAGAGCTGTTAAAGAAGGGGGGGGGGGTCACTGTTGCTCTCTATCCATTAAATATGTAGCAGTAAGCAAAGTAGCATCGGTAGCTTTTATCATATTTTAACCTCTGTACCATATACAGATAGCAAGTACACCGTGTATTTACTCAGTACCACCACTAGTTAGGTGTTTTATGCTCTTTTAGGACGAAATGAAAAGTGAGATTTTTGAGAAGTAAGTTGTTGAGTAAAACCGAAGCAACTTTGATTATTATTTTGGTAGGAAAGAAATGGTTATGGTTCAAAACCCTTAAAATCCCCTAGGACTAACAGGATTTCCCGAATACCTCCTCAGTCTCTTCGTTTCGACACCCTTCTAAATAAAATACATAACCACCCCCTCCACCACCACCCCCCCCCCCCAGTACACAGCCAATATGGTTTCAATAAATACCACCGAAAGAATTTGTCAATCATCATGACTGCGATTTGCCACATCAAAAAAATCAGCATATTCTAAGTGTGATGGATTCCCTAAAGGCAACTCCAAGGAACATTAAAATGATTATTTACTGTAAAATAGACACACACTCTTGTTTGAAAGCCCCTACTTTCCTCCGGGGTCAGAGGCTAGAGAAACATAGAGAGCATGGACGTTGGGTGCTTCGATGTCACAAGTGAAAGGCTCTTCTCCTGGTTCGTAAATCAGAGTTGTGGTTGTCATGGCGCCAGTGACATGAGCTCACCAGGACCACGAGAGGATAACATCTGCGATGTTACTGATGTGTTGTTTTGTGTTGTGTGCACTAGTATGCAGAGATGCACCGTGAACTCACTGCGACCCGGAGGTAGGCTTCCATTCTGATAACTTTTAACTATAACTAAGCTATTTAGCACTTTTATCCCCTACACTGCCTCAACAAACACCAAAAGAAAGAACCAAAGAACACCAACATTGGGCCAGTGTGCGATAGCCGTTAGCCATTGTTGGTTGTTTTCTAATGGATGTCTTTTGATGGTGAACATGTTGAATCACTGTTGAATCACATTCAGATACATTTATT
>OLKM01000410.1:149967-164967 GCA_900291075.1 Melanogrammus aeglefinus | reverse complement strand
TGCATCCGATGGGATTGAAAAGGTTTCTACTTCAGAACTGGTTCACACGATCGCCTCTCAGTGCAGAGACTTCATCCCCAGAACCTTCCAGAGCCTGAGTTAAAAAGGTGTTTCCAGAAGGAAAAAAGAGAAACGCACATTAAACACATTTCTCCCGTCTCCTATTAAACACCGGCCAGCACCGATGGATTATTGGACTATTTACTTAATGTCCGTAAATTCCCAATGAACAAAGTTATATGTCACCAGAGGTCAGTTTCCGTGAAGCATTCCAGCACATTCTAACTCTCCGGATGGTGCTTTGATAATACGCCACGAAATACACCAGCCCCTGTCTATGCAATTGACTTTCTCTTTTTTTTACAGACGGAATTGAACAGCTGTTTAAAGGCAGTCAGAGTAACACGTTTTGGCCCCTAAAAGTCATACGACGTGCAGCATATGCCTATGCTAGGGGGGTCGTAAACAGTGTCGTAAACTTAAGCCTGTGTGTCAGTGTTTCCAACATCTAGTGAAATGAGGAGCGACAGGGGAAAGGTCTTGTTACGCTGTTTTACTCGTAAACGGGACCAAAAAGAATTTGCACCGGGTTGATCAAACTTGCATACTTTCTGGACGGACTCCGGCCCATCCAATCTGAATGTAGTTTTACAGAGAGCGTATTTAACACCTTTACTTTATGGGTCAGTCTAAACAGGGTGAAATTAAAGAACAACAACCGTTTTTTGATGAGGTATTGTTTGACTTAATATTTGGTGGAGGGTTTATCCTCGACATTATTTTAAGTTCTGCCCTCTGCTAACACAGTTAAACTTATGTAAGTACACAAGACATCTAAATTATAACAAGCGGTTGCGATTGGAAAAGGAACTTTATAATATCTAATCCCCTAATCTCTCATTCATAATAACTCCAAATATTTAAGCAAAATTAACTGGCTGACATTTGTCGGACTGGTTAACCTTTCGTCATTCACGACCATTGTGTCAGGTCACCCTACCAGTTCTGATCCACAAACCTGCAGCATGTTATTTTCCATACGATGGATCATGGTGACGTGACCCATCGCATCACCATGCCCTCTGTGTTCCACCTGAGCTGCCTCCTTCTGCTATAGACTCTCTCTATACACTCTGGCTTTAATCTTTTACTACAACGGGTTACATACCTCAGGAGGGGGTGGGGCCGGGGCAACACACTCACAGAATGCACTGTGGAGGACAAAGAGGGAATCGAACCCGGGCACCCAATTGGGCTGGGAGTCAAACACTCAAGTCACCATCCTATCCTTAATCTTATCCTCTCACTCTTTACCTCCTCCTAAGTCCCTTCTCCCCTGCCCCTCCTCCCTCTAGCAAACACAGGCTTGTACAAATCGTGCTGCTGACTCAGACTTTGATGAAGGTGTGTGTGTGCATGTGTTATATCTGTGTGTGTGTGTGTGTGTGTGTGTGTGTGTGTGTGTGTGTGTGTGTGTGTGTGTGTGTGTGTGTGTGTGTGTGTGTGTGTGTGTGTGTGTGTGTGTGTGTGTGTGTGTGTGTGTGTGTGTGTGTGTGTACTTTTCTGTTCAACGTTGCTGTCTCACCTCATTATGGATTACATCAACGGAGCGATTACGTAAACGGCTCGCTACATAACACCTGACTGTGTGTCTTGTGTGCGCGTGTGTGTGCATGCGTTTGTGTGTGTGTTGGCTCGATCTGAAATATACTATTTCAGATCGGTGTCAATGTTTCCATAGATTGTTGACGGCCTAATACGGATGTACGGCGTTGTAGGGTTTGACACATCCGACCCGACAAACCTCTTGTTCTACTGAGTCCACACCCTTGTCCACTCCATGACACACCTGTGTGGGGGACGTATGGCCCCCCCATTTTGGCCAAGAAGGACCCGCATGTGCAGTTGTGTTATGTGCGGTACATTGTGACTATCATGTTAATCATACACCATATATGGCTTCTACATCACAATGCTCCATTGGAGTTTTTGTTGGCGACACACGACAATACAGTTATATTATTGTTAAAACTTAAATCAATGTAAATATACTGTGGTTTATGTGAACTTTGTTTTGTCACGTCTCGCATGAGAAACACAGTGCAATTTTCAAACACGACAATGTCTTCCTGGAACGACCGTTCATTTTTAATGATTAATTACTAAACAATGACCAAAATAACATTACTAACAACATAACAGCTTCCATTCCAATGCTCCTATATGCTTCCAAAATGGAGGCTGTCCTTGCGGTTGTGACATTGCAATCTACAAGCCCTGACTGATGAAAATAAAACTGACATGTCTAAATACAAATATAGGTTTATAAAGAAAAAGTCTATAAAAGTGAGATTGTGACACACTTAGTCACTAACTGGGGCTCACTTATGGCACCCGCCCCACAGCTTGGCAACCACAGCGCTGCTCTCTCTTCACAGAGCGCTGCAAGCCTGCTGACATTGCATCACTGCGCACAGATGCTCTCATCTCTCTCCCTCTCTTCTCTCTCTCTCTCTCTTCTCTCTCTCTCTTCTCTCTCTCTCTCCCTATTCTCCTTAACTCTCTCTCCCTCCCCCCTCTCTCTCTCTCTTTTCTCTTCTCTCTCTCTTCTCTCTCGCTCTCCCTATTCTCCTTAACTCTCTCTCCCTCTCTCTCTCCCTCCCCCCCTCTCTCTCTCCCCCCCTCTCTCTCTCTCTCTCTCCCTCTCTCTCTATTTCTCTCTCTCTCTCCCTCTCTCTCCCTCTCTCTCTCCCCCCTCTCTCTTTCTCCTCTCTCTCTCTCTCTCTCTCTCTCTCTCTCTCTCTCTCTCTCTCTCTCTCTCTCTCCTTCTCTCTCTCTCTCTCTCTCTCTCTCTCTCTCTCTCTCTCTCTCTCTCTCTCTCTCTCTCTCCTCTCTTCTCTCTCTCTCTCTCTCTCTCTCTCTTCTCTCTCTCTCTCTCTCCCTCTCTCTCTCTCTCTCTCTCTCTCTCTCTCTCTCTCTCTCTCTCTCTCTCTCTTCTCTCTCTCTCTCTCTCTCTCTCTCTCTCTCTCTCTCTCTCTCTCTCGCTCTCCCTATTCTCCTTAACTCTCTCTCCCTCTCTCTCTCCCTCCCCCCCCTCTCTCTCTCCCCCTCTCCCTCTCTATTTCTCTCTCTACCTCTCCCTCTCTCTCCCTCTCTCTCTTTCCCTCTCACTCTCTCTCTATCTCTCTGTCTGTCTCTCTCTCTCTCTCTCTCTCTCTCTCTCTCTCTCTCTCTCTCTCTCTCTCTCTCTCTCTCTCTCTCTCTCTCTCTCTCTCTCTCTCTCTCTCTCTCTCTCTCTCTCTCTCTCTCTCTCTCTCTCTCTCTCTCTCTCTCTCTCTCTCTCTCTCTCTCTCTCTCTCATCTCCCCCTCTCTCTCCCTCCCCCCCTGGTCTCCTTCTCTCTTCCACATTCCTTCCCCTCCCTCTCTCCCTGGTCTCCTCTCTTCTCTCCGTCATGTCGTCTCCGATATGTGTTGCTCCCCAAGTAACCCCCCTCCACCCCTTTCTATGATGTCAAGGAATCTCCCCGCAATCGCAAGCGCTGTCCCACCGGGGGTCCCAAGAGACGTTCATGAGGGTGAGGAGGATAAGGATGATGGTGATGGTGAAGATGGTGATGATGATGAAGAAGGTGATGAAGATGATGATGATGTGTTTATTTTAGTGGGATCAGGAGGGCCCCGTCTAAACAAAACAATGCATCTCATGCAACCGCAGCCCGCAGAGAGTTGACCTGATAATAAGAAGGAAAAGGAGAGGAGAACAAGGATAAAGACGTAAAGATTGAGGGGAAAAAAAAGACAAACAGCAACGATGACTGAATCATGGTGTCGTTTTGGCAACGGACTGAGGATCTGATCAAAGGCACTCAGGCACAGTGTCAGTATGTGTTTTGGCTTGTCTTGTGACCTCATGTGTAAGTGCGTATGTGAGGATGAGCCAGCTATGGTCAAGGCCTGCGCTGGTTTATTTTGTAGAAGAACTGTTCAACCGATTATGGACACCTTTAACTCCAAACCGACATTGTGGTTATACACGTAAAAATGACATTATAACCAATATATATTTTTTTATATATATATATATATATATATATTATATATATATATATATATATATAATATATATTATATAATATATATATATATATATATATATATATATATATATTATATATATATTATATAGCCTATTCCTTTATAGGGAGAGCAGTGAAGAGAGACAGTGTGGGATGGTGTGTTGAAGAAGGGAATGACATGTAGCACGTGGGAAACAAACAAGTGGGAATCGAACCTGCGTCACTACAGGGCAAATTAACTACATGGTTAGCACACGGGTTAGACGCATAGCTTCCCCTTATAACAAATATTGCATTGCTTGTTCATTGTATTCATCAAAAACCATTAAAGTGAGAGTTCTTCGAGGGGGTTTTCTCAAGGCTCTGGAATGTCGTGTGATTGTGAGGTCACAAATCTTATTCGAATTATTCTAATTACAGAGCAGCGGGCCCGGAGGTTGAGAGCTGAGCTCACACTCAAAGATAAACAAGCGAACACTTAAAACCACAAGCTGCAGAAAAACGGAAAACACATTTCAAATCAATGCCACGTTACCGCCGGTTGTAATCTACGATAGCGATGACAAAGTATTGTTTGTTTCTACAAATGTTTATCGAGCCAGTATGATACCTAAACAATCTCCAAAACGTTGTAATACTTATACTCATTCATGCTCTTATCCAAAGGGATTAACAGTGAATGCGAGTTAAAGGGGCAGTATGTAGGATTAAGGGGCCTCTAGTGGTGGGGCCGCAGATTGCAACCAAAAGATCCCTGCTCCCTTTTTATTTATAAATGCCTCATTCTAAGGAACTGAAAATACAATGTTTCTTATTTTGAGTTTACACTATGTTAAACATACTTCTTCCTTTAAGTCCGTTCCACTAGATGCCACTAACTTCTCCACACTGAACCGTGCGGAGGCAAGGACACCCAGAGATAAAAACGAAGGAAATGTTGGGTTCAAACCAAAACCCATTAAGCTGGGAGACACACACCCTAACCTTGTGAAACTTGTCACGACAACACCTGAGCTTCCTGAGGGACTAAAGTGTGCTGAATTAATCGTTGAGGTGAAAGAAGGTAAGTCATTCACCTGACCTCACTTAAGGACAATTGAGGACATGGAGAACACCTGTGGAACAGGTGGAGAAGCAGGGCTTAAATAGCCCGCTTCTCCACTCATTCAGGGCTCTTCCAGCCCTGGAGCTCCTGCACGGAGAGACCGGCCCTCGGAGAGACCGGTCCTCGTGGGTGACGGGGTTCCACCCACGGAGGAGGGGACTGTTGATTCCTCCCAGGTTTTACGTTATGTGTGTTTTTTTGAGAGACTTTATGTTCTGGATTAAACATGCCTTTTTTGGTTTTTCCCCTCAAAATGGTGTCCTGTTTGGGATCAGGTGGTTTGCTCACCGTGCCGGGTTGCCACAACACACGCACGCACGCACACACATATGCACACGCAATCTCTTCCACACACTTCCTCTCATGCAGAAAAACTCACAAATCGACTCACACACTCGCACACACACACACACACACAATATCCCTCAGACTACGTCCCCAAACAGACACACACACTATCTCTCTCCCAGGCGTTCACACACACCACCCCGTCCACAATGAGGGCCCCCTACGCACGGGTCAGGTAGACAGAGGGAAACAGAAGCTCCAGAGGGCTACCTGGGGAGACGCCGCTTCCCACACCTCCTGCATTGTGTCACCGTATCCCCCCCTGCACATCCTCCGCCTGTCACCCTATCCCATCCCAGCCCTCTCCTCCTCCTCCTCCGACGACGAACGGTCGTATAGCGTGACCCGGCTGCCCTGCTGCTGCCGTCGACGTGGTGTTTAGAGATTAACCTCACACAATGTATTTGATACTCTTCAATGGATTGCATTGCTGGTGTTTGCGTGTTAAAGGGTTTTACTTGCACTTTGCTCATGCGTTGTTTTTGCGGACACTGGGGTTGTGTCTTTAAGGGGCAGCGAGAGGAGAGGCCGTCTCGCTCAGGGAGGAAGGTGTTCAGTAGGGGGGTCGACGCAGTGCCGTTTGGTTGGGGGCTGAGCGCCCTGTACTCTCCCTGTATGTCGTCGGAATGTTGGATAGAAAGATGTGTTCAGAGAATGTATTTGCTCCAATATATACCCCTTTTTTTATTCCCTCGCTCTCTTTCTCCCTCCTTCTCTCTCCTCTCTCTCTGCCCCTCACTCTCTGTCTCCCTCTCTCTCGCTCTCTCTCTGTCTCTCCCTTCCTCTCGCACTCTCTGTCTCCCTCTCTATCGCTCCCTCTCCCTCTCTCTTTGTCTCGCTCTCTCCCTCTCACCCTCTTTTTCGCTCCCTCTCCCTCCCTCTCTCTCTCTCTCCTCTCTCCCTCTCACCCTCTTTTTCGCTCCCTCTCCCTCTCTCCATCCCTCTCTCCATCCCCCTCTCCATCCCTCCCTCTCTCTCTCTCTCGCTCTCTCTCTCTGTCTCTCCCTTCCTCTCGCACTCTCTGTCTCCCTCTCCCTCCCTCTTTCTCTCCCATCTCTCGCTCTCTCCCTCTCACCCTCTCTTTCGCTCCCTCTCCCTCTCTCCCTCCCCCTCTCCATCCCTCCCTCTCTCTCTCTCTCTTGCTCTCTCTCACTCCCTCTCTCCATCCCTCCCTCCCTCTCTCCCCCTCTCTCTCTCTTCCTCCTCCCTCTCTCCCTCCCCTTAGCTCATCCCAGGTACGATTCCCCAGGTAACCGGAGCTCCGCGGTGGCTCCTGCGTCACCGGACACCGGCCGCTCAAGGAGCCGGGCTCCCTTTCTCCCGGGCGCCACGGGAACCACAGAGCGAGGGCCCCGTCCGGGCACCCCCCCCCCAACGCCAGCACGCCAGCACGCCAGCGCGCCCAAGAGTGCCAGCACGCCACGCTAGCAAAAACAGGGCTTAGGTTACCTCGCCTTGCCTTGGCCCCCTTTTTTTCTTCTTCTTTGTGAATATGATCAACCATACAATAGTCAGGGATATATAATTGGAGCTGCGTTGGTGCCTCGGGCTGAGGGAGAGAGAGAGAGAGAGAGAGAGAGAGAGAGAGAGAGAGAGAGAGAGAGAGAGAGAGAGAGAGAGAGAGAGAGAGAGAGAGAGAGAGAGAGAGAGAGAGAGAGAGAGAGAGAGAGAGAGAGAGAGAGAGAGAGCAACGGCTCTGATTGGCTGGTTGGTTCCGGTTGTTTCGGGATCCATACCTGAAAACAACCGCAAAGCGGATTAGGTGTTGGGCTGATCTCAAACGAGGTCAACGGTTTATTAAGATGCGTGCGCCTGAAGGAGGTATTGCCGGAGGCATTGTATAGCCCGACGTGAGGAGGAGGCTGTTTGTGCAGGACAAAGGGTACTGAGTTTGATGCCCGTTCTCCACAGGCAAGCGTCGTTGAGCAAGCCCCCCCTTACAATTACCTGCTCCTAGATGACACGCATCTAAATTCACTCTGAGTCGCTGTAGAAAGAAGCGTCTTCTAAATGAATAAAAGATAATAATGAAAAAATTGTAATAAACAGCAATGCAATAATCAAAAATGACATGCACCATCCAGAATGTGCGCGGTGCGTGACATTTTCAAGCATTGCTTGAAAAGAAACCGAGCCAAACGTCTTACCAGCTAATGTACTAGATAAGATAAGACTGAACTCGTTGGGCTTGGGAGGTCGGGGACGACTCCCATCCCATCTCACTCAGCCAGCCTGGGAACCCTGCGTTTGTTTGAATCCTCGACTCTCTCAGAACGTAAATTGTCGGACATAATTAAACAGTACGCCGTAGAGATCTCCAAACAGCCGGCCGCTGACAGGGCTCGTATGTATGTTTCATCTGTGCTCGGGGGAACTGCGATGTTTGGACCAATAAATAGAGGGTATCCACTTTCCACATCCCCGCTTGTTAACCAGCAAGTGTATTTTTGGTCGGGTGCGGTTTGAAGGCCCTATTGGCATCGGCTCGGAGGGTCTGCGTACAAACTCTCTGTGCCGTAAAACCCGAGGATCAGGATGCAGAAACCAACCCCAAAAAATAGAAAACAAGAGGGTCCACGATTCCCAAGATCGCATTTTAAACTTCGGCTGATGATACGTGTCTTCACGTCGAATGGGTGTTAATCAGAGCTTATTCCAATGAAAATATTGACCCAATCATTAGGCTTTCCCCCCCGTCCCCACAGCGGAAGACACGCGATCAGCACATCAAGGATCATTAGGCACATTGGCTCCTCTCTGGGCACTAACAATGCCTGCAGTGCACACTCCCTGATCAGGGTAATAAGTACTGGGAAGTTGTGGGATTTAAAAACACGCATTGTGCTTTGTTCTGGTGTTTACACTTTGGAAAGTCACGGCCATTAACAGTTGATTACGCACAGAACACACCATTCATTGGGACGGTGGTGCTATTTTTGAGGCGTGCGATGAAACCTGCACACGAGCAACGTAATCCACTTTTAATTTGTAGATGCACTGCATTGAGGTGCAAGTGTTGGAATGCAGCCAAATTGTTGGAGTTGTTTCTGAATCCCAGTAAAGCAAGAACAATCATTCAGTACAAATAAAGGACTGGCGTGTTCTATAACAAGGCGTTATCTAATTAAAAGACGACTGTTAGAGCTTTGTTAGGAACATCAGTGGCACGTAGCATATGGACTTTGACCGAACTGTCCTCAGATCTGAAATTTACTACAGAATACAGCATTATGTGGCTCACGAGAAAGTGAGGAAAAGATAGGAAAAGAAGGGAGAGAGACAGAAGAAGAGGGCCAGTGAGAGGGAGGATGGAACAGAGTTTAGTGCCGACTTCGAGCAACTTACGGAGACACATTAAGGAGCAGACCGGGGTAAGCTTGGCCTCTTAGGGCTTGCTTAGGGCTCAAACAGGTAGACTTCTGACATCCAACCCTGATCCTTTCGGCTGGGATTTAACCCCCCCCACCTTAACCACTAAACTATCCTTCTCTCCGCAGCCTCAGCTGGGGACGGTACGGAGAGCGTCTCGGTGGAGTTTACTGCAGCCTTGTGGCCTGCCTCAGAACAATGGCCGCGATCACCGTGGCAAAAGTCCAGTTCAAAAAAGAACAACAAAACATTGATGCTGAGACAGTGGCCTGGAGCGAACGCCGAAGATAGCGGGGGGGAGGAAGGAGGGTGGGGGGGGGGGGGGGTAGGGTGGAGGAGAGGAGGGACTGATGAAATGCACCTTAAGCCCCCCCCCCCTCAACCATTTTCCCGTGTTTGTTTGTCACCCAATCTGTGTGTGTTGTCGTTGTGCTGTCACATGAGAGGCGATGGCTCCACGGCCTGGCACCCCTCCGGCCACCCCCATGTAAACCTGTCCGTCGTCCCCCCCCCCTCCCCTGCCGTATCACGTTCGTTGCGCCACACCACGGAACGATCAGCTGTCGCTCAAAATTGAGTTTTCGAGAAGGAAACTAGGGCGTTGTGTACATGCCCCCCCCCCCCCCATCCCCCCATTCCCTATCCCCGCCTCCTCCCTCCCTTCACAGAGCCAACACTTCAGGGCCCCCACCCCCCTCCCCCCACCCCCAACTTCCTACTCCTCTCTGTGTCGGGACGCCCCTGACAGATGTGTATTGGAGAGCGGTGCGTTGACGAGCTCGCAGGATAATTACACTGTCACTGTGAGGTCAGATGAGGACGAGGAGAGGGTGGAGGAGGAAGAGGAGGGGGAGGAGGAGCAGGAGGGAGAGTTGGAAGAGGAGGGGGAGAAGGAGCAGGAGGAAGAGTTGGAAGAGGAGGGGGAGATGGAGCAGGAGGAAGAGTTGGAGGAGGAGGGGGAGGAAGAGGAAGAGGAAGAGGGGGGGGAGGAGGAGGAGGAGGAGGAAGAGGGGTAAATGCAGGAACTGTAACCTCCCTGGGTCCAAAGTTACCAGGAGAGAGAAAGAAAGGGCAAGAGGATAAAAAGAGAGAGAGAGAGAGAGAGAGAGAGAGAGAGAGAGAGAGAGAGAGAGAGAGAGAGAGAGAGAGAGAGAGAGAGAGAGAGAGAGAGAGAGAGAGAGAGAGAGAGAGAGAGAGAGAGAGAGAGAGAGAGAGATGAAAGGAGAGAGAGAGAGAGGGAGATAAAACCAGAGAGAGAAAGAGAGGGAGGCAAAAACAAAGTCATCTGATACCAACCGCCACCTCTATTACAGGGACCCCTATATATAGCTTGTGGCTTGTTTTCAGTTTCAGTTTTCACTGTTCTTTTCTATTCTCTCTCTCTCTCTTACCAGTCTAGTTCCTGCTTTCTTCTCCAGATCCTCTGGTTTCTGCCATCTTCCCCATCCCCCTTGGCTCTGTCCTCCGTCACTCCCTCAGTGTACCACACCAGGCAGGGGTTGTTTGAGTTGGTGCATGCAAACAAGAGAACACGTCGCAAGACAAACATGACACAGTCACGCGTGTTGGCATCGACGGCCAACGAGAGAAAGGGCCCCTTGTCAGCCCGGGATGCGTTGACGTTGATTGCTGTCTGAAAACTATTCAGTCATAGAGTGACATCACCGTATCTGGGCTGGCCCCCTTTCGCTATAGAAACAAGCTAGCGAGACGCAAGAGGCCTTTAGCGGGCTCATTTGAAAAGTTCATTTACAAATGAAACATACTTGAAGGCTCATTCAGGGATTTGTTTTGGAAAGTGACGTGGTGGCTACTACGACAGACAATCCCTGTGTTGACTTTGGTGGGAAATACATAATTTCTGCATAGATATGGCAGACATAGGTCAGACAATGTTTAAATAACACATTTTTGCTTAGATAATAAAGGAATGGTTGACGTTTTGGCCATAGATGTTATGCACTTTTTTGTGTTTGTATAAGTTTGTGTATTATTTCATTATGTGTTCAATGTTAATAGGTTTGCATAATCCCCTTTTTAGCATAGTAGTTTTCAACACCATATGGGAGGGCCAGCCAATGACAATTTTTTAGCTACGGTTCTTTTACCGTTGGTTTAACGTACTGATAAATGTCAGCTTTTTAAGGTTATCATGTGACACTTTCTTGTTTTTTATATGGTTCTTGGGGAAAAACTGAGACGCTAGCTGACTAGAATTCCCCCTAGTGACACGACAGAAATGACAACAGTGAAACACAAAAACAAAGGCTAACCGAAAACCCTAAATTGGCTTCAGACAATAAAACTCTAATTAGATAGTGGTAATGCTGATAATAAAAATATCGTCTAGACATGTTGCATTGAATAAAACAGAAGGGTTTTTAATGAGAAGAAAAAGTTCAAAATGCCCCTGAAAAAATGTCTACCATGTTGGTGCTGGTGGGTTCCTGTTTAATAAAAGCATTGCAGTTTTCATTTATTGATGATGCGGGGAAAAAACACAATGCTGCATTTACTGAAGTCTCAGTCGAACCGCCACACTGAAAACAGCTCAGGCCTTTATTAGATTGGTTACTGTGGGGACTTTTATTGTGAAGTAGCAGTTATAATCAACAACAATGACAATAGCTCCGGGGATTATATCATTAAGTATTATTTGATTGCCCTGTGTGCTTGTGTGTGTGTGTGTGTGTGTGTGTGTGTGTGTGTGTGTGTGTGTGTGTGTGTGTGTGTGTGTGTGTGTGTGTGTGTGTGTGTGTGTGTGTGTGTGTGTGTGTGTGTGTGTGTGTGTGTGTGTGTGCATGCCATCATGAGTGTTTGTTCGGTTGCATCTACATAAATGGGACTTTGTCTGGGAAACTAACCACGGGTGAAATATTGGATCGAGAAAAACCTGTTGCTCTTGATGTTAAACAAACTGACCTTTTCATGTCTTTACAAGCATTGTACTCCAAATGAAAATGTTCCCGCCTCTATTTAAGGACATCAAAAAGATATTTGCATTCAAAACCATAGCTATGTTAGGGTCAATAGCCAAACAAATGGCACACACCAGACACAAGAAGAAGAAATTGAAGCACATCTACCTCATTGAAAGGGACTATCCTACAGGAATGGGTTTTTTTACATTTATTTGGACCAAAACACACAGAATGAAGGGCATTATGATGTTTATTGACACTCATGGCTGTTGAGTGAGAAAAGCCTGGGAAATCAAAGAATACTTCTTGAGTTGGACCTTTAAACGAAAAGAGAGCGCTGAAGCATAACACCTCTTTTAATGTGGTGTTGAGGTCTTATTGTGGGGGGTGGAGTGGGCCCAGCCTTATTTAGCTTCAACACTTTAACTAGGCAATAGAGACATGACTAAAAACACATGATATCACCACAACACTAATCCTTTTTTAGTACGTTTTTTGGTTTTCTATTTTGTTACCGTAGGCCTACTTGTGCACAATGTCGACTGAAGCAACACACTAGTAGGCCATATATCATTGCATTGTTTGTCGTTCTATTTTGACAGTCTACATGAGGACACGTACGCTGGCACGCACACAAAGACAACACAGACACACACAGTCTTTGTGTGTGTGAGAGTTGGTTCAAATGGTGTTTGTTTTAATTTGTCTTGAGTGGCATGTTGTCAAAATGAATATCCTTTTCATTAATATCTGAGAGCAATATGTGATTTATTAATTTCAAGTCTCTTGGCCCAACTACTGCGGGTTCAGAACACTAATTACCACACAGTTCCTTTCAAGGGTGACAATGAAATGTCGTTTTTTTAAGTCCATGTATGTCTACCTAGAGGAAAGAACCGTTTGCTTAGAAGTGATATCGGATCCGAGTTACCACTGAGTTTGTAGACTTGCCATGGTTCTTGGCAGGTCGACAATAAGATATAGACACTAATAAAATATAATAATGGAATCATTTATTATACCACAGTTTTATTAGTTGGGTGTTTTTTCTTTTCTAAATAAATATGCTTTGTTTTAACTCCTCCTAACACAGCAATCACAGAAGAGATAGAGATAGAATAAAATAACATAGAATATGGAATATAAGAGGTATATATGGATTACAATAGAGCAAAGTACAATATAACTCTATTCTAACCCTAGAAAATGAATAATAGTATCACGTACAGTAAGAAATACAAGAAAAGAAATAAGAAATACAAAGTTTAATTAATTTAAGTAGAATACAATACAACACTGAGGCTTTCCCATTCAGCCATCACACACACACACACACACACACACACACACACACACACACACACACACACACACACACACACACACACACACACACACACACACACACACACACACACACACACACACACACACACACACACACAAACACACACAAACACACAAGCACACACACACTTCCCAGCCTCAATTCCCACTGCCGTCTTAGAATAGGCATTGGGGGCTTTCTTTACAATCATGGACCCGAGATGTCATAAAATAGCCTTCAGGCACTCTTAATCCACGACTACATCTCAACTCTGGTTTGATGAAGCGGACATAGGTGGCCCCAAGGGGCCCGACAGGTCACGGCCAAGCGGCGAGAGAGATCTAGTACACTGTGCTGTTGAGAACACACTTCACTGCTGCTGTCAGCCGTTTGTAAAGCGGAGCCCGGGAGAACGCTCTGTTGATGAGTGTCAGAATCAGGCCGTGAAACAACACAATTCAATTACCCTTTTGAATGTAGGACACGGTGAAACGAAAAAGGTAAACATATGTCAGGGTGTGTTTAACTACATCTAATTACAAGCTGATTAGCAGATTTAAAAAGATGCAGGCATACTGGAACGAATGGGGACACACCAGCGTACAGAGATAGAATGACAAAGAGCTGAGTCATAGGGTTCCCTGTCCCCGTCACCGCGGGGAGAACAGGGTTGCCCTGTGCACATTGCACACCTAAGCAAACACGTATGTGTGTGTGTGTGTGTGTGTGTGTGTGTGTGTGTGTGTGTGTGTGTGTGTGTGTGTGTGTGTGTGTGTGTGTGTGTGTGTGTGTGTGTGTGTGTGTGTGTGTGTGTGTGTGTGTGTGTAGGTATACACAAGCACTAACATGTCCCTTTTTACCTTTAGTGTGTGTGTGTGTGTGTGTGTGTGTGTGTGTGTGTGTGTGTGTGTGTGTGTGAGAGACTGTTTGTGCGTGTGTGTGTGTTTGTATGTATGGGATGTGTGTGTGTGAGTGTGTGTGTGTATGTGTGTGTGTGTGTGTGTGTGTGTGTGTGTGTGTGTGTGTGTGTGTACGTGTGTGTGTGTGTGTTTGTGTGTGAAACATAGGGTATGTATGCAGCTGTTATGAGGGCTTTTGAGTGCATTCAGGTTCTCAGAAATCTTTTGTTTGTCACCGCTTTGACTAACCAGCTCGACCAGTTTGAAAAGAACACTCTCAATAGTCCTTAGTTGGCCATTGCACTTTGCGCGCAAATGAAATTGCGGTAGCTAATTCACACATGTTTGTTTTTTGATTAACGCTATCTTAACGGAGACCAGTACGTCCCACTTGCTCTATCCTCAGACAAGTGTTGTGAAAAACCGTGGTCTGCAAGATCAATTCCGTTTCCGCTAGGAAAACTAAATACGTTAGACCATTAACGTCATTAGTGCAGGATGTGCGTTCTTTATGGTCTGATTTTTTAAATCGCACTTTAACCGTCCGAATTCTCCAAAAAGAATGTGCAACGATTTAAAATCAGATGAGGTATGAGGCAGTACTTCTTCTTCCGAAAGTGACAGTTTCCTGCCAGAATACTAGCCTCTGATCCATGGGGATGAGGAGGCCCACAAACTGCACCTTTAACTGAGGGACTTTTACTGAAAACTTTGCTGAAGACTTTTACTTAAAGTCCTCTTATCGGGGCAATGACGTGTTTATTTGTTACGTTAATTAATAACAATTTTGCTGGCTAATGTCTTTGCCATTTGTCATCATATTTCTACAAAATAGATAGCGCATCTGCATTCTTACCTTGATTTCCACATAACTGCAACTTTTAGCCTGACAAAAACGTATCAGCAATGATTCCGGGTTTCATTAAATATGATTGTTCACATAAAACCGAAAGC
>OLKM01000410.1:129967-144967 GCA_900291075.1 Melanogrammus aeglefinus | reverse complement strand
AATGAATTAATGCTATTCAGTTAAATAACAGGTTCCCTTAAATCGTCTATGATCAGATGTGCTTGCATCAGCCTTGGCCAGCATGACCCCAGAGTTTGTTTCTGAGATATCCCATTCCCTTTCACTGGAACATGAACTAAATGAGTCATCAATATGTTTCCAATTATAAAAATGTAACACTATTTGATAGAAAGGGGCCAATATTTAAAAAGGAAAAGAAATAGCTTATGGTACATATAAGTGTGCGTTGGCGTTTGTAATGTTGATTTCATACATGAAACGGCAGACCAAGTGCATTAATACATTTTGTCTTGGTTGGCTGGCTACTACGACTTTTCACAAAATGAATGGTTAAACCATGTCAGTATGGGCAGAGTGCTGTAGGTCATTGGTATTGCACCAGCAGGGGGCGGCCCAGAGCCGCAGAGCATTAACCGTACTGTATGCGATATAGGGCGATGCTGCTGTGTTTTTCCTAAGTGGAATTGCTTCGTCAGAGTGAACCCTATGACTCAGGCTCCCTTCACAACTTCCAAGTACACCTTCCAGTACTTTTTCGGATAGCACGTAGGCTATGGCTGTATTGTGTTGTCTAATTTTGCTACTCTGTAGCCACGAGTTTGTGACCAGCTGATTAACTATATAAAGTGTTCAACTAATATTTCTGGTAATGTATGACATTGATATAAAATTGTCGGTGTTAACTTACCTGCTTATTGCTTCAAAATTGCCTTTTGTGTGTTTTACAGTCTTGAATCCCTGGTGAACAGCTTCTCGTGTCATCATTGTGATAACCAGAAAGTATTGTTAATAAATGATGTCACTTGGGAAGGATGGTAAACATTACGTGTAACCGCTGACATCTCCACCTGCTGATTCATGTATGCATAATACGCGTCCTTCGACCAGCATGTCCTATATGCGTTTATCATGCACTGACACTTAACCAACACTAGGTGTCCCTACATAGCTTCAAATCAACAATGGACCTATATTCTGGGGAATGAAGGGATTGCACAGGTGTGTGATTTGAATCAGATTAAAATATTTCTTTATAGGGTACTACAAATCGAAAAGACGAAGAAAATAAATGCAGCAAAGGTAGGCCCCACAGTTCGGTTACATTCCTTGACTGCAATTAAATCCAGGGGAAAGATTGTTGGGGAATACTTAACAGGGAATAGGCTACTTGTTGCTTTGTATGTTGGCATGGCCCACCATGTATGGGCTTACATAACGACCTAATGAAGTTGGCACTACATTGTTAAGAAAACTTACTAGGCCTTACAACTGAGTACTGGGATGTGGGAGGGAAAGGGAACATTAAGAACAAAACCTGCCCGAGCTGAATTTAATTCATTATTCAGTTCATTATATAAAGTCCAGGGCGTTTGACTCCCAACCGAAAGGTCCTGGGTCCAATCCCAAATATCCCCACGACTTACACCTTTTCAGGTGTAAGTCGTGGGGATACACTCCGATGGACTGTATCAATATTCACTGTTAAAACCATCTGATTACAGTATATTGCATCTTAGCTCACAGTTTCACGATGTGTTGCTTACTATGACTATTATTAATGTTGCTGGTTTCCGCTGTTGTCATTGTTGTTGTTGTTGAGGTTGTTGATGTTCCCAGCATCATGACGGATGACCCAACAGGCGGCTGGCGCCCCAGGGCAACGGACGCTGTCTGTCATTTATATTTTCTTGCTGGAGCAGCTGTCTCCTCCTCCTCATCATCCTCCTCCTCATCATCCTCTTCCTCCTCCTCCTCCTCCATCTCCTCCACCTCCACCCCGCGACACCACGGCCCAGGCGCTACAACTACCCCCACCCATTACACACAACATGTCACTGCTGCTGAGCAATGCCTCTAATTTGGAGGAGTGAGGAACACCCCAGACTGCTCGATACAGGCAGCACACGCGCTGTCACACGGAGCAAGCCCCGCCCCCCAGACAGAAGGATGTGAAGACACCGAGTGATGTACTGACGGAACGTTGAGCCAATCATTTTCTGTTCCACTGCGTTTTCTCTAATATGTAAATAGGCAATTGAGCAGCCTATTCATATCTTTAAAATGATTTAGGCCCACATTTTGTTGTATGGTAACCATGCAACAATGCATAGGATAGGGCTATTACATTTGAAATGTATCACTATTTTAGATACTGTAGGGCGGCTATTTATATATTATTGAGGATAATATTAACCAGCTCATATATGCATTGTCATTTCCATATCCAGGGGGCCCCCACTATTAATTGTTAATGCTTTCATAAGCTCATGGGTTGAATTCCTGACATATCAGTATGCATGAAGGGAGGGGTCACGTGAGACAGGATAGTCTAGCAGCTGAATAATTCAGACACTAAGCGGGAGAGACCCATAATGTTTTTTCAATTACTTTTGCATGTCTATGCATCACTCACACATTCGTGTTGCTAACACGTGCAGCTATTTCATTCTAATTCCAGCACTTAGCAAGTGTGAAGGACATTGCTTGCCAAAACACACTTGCAGGTCGAATTTTTCTATAGGCTACCCACACATACGTAGGCCTACGTCCATATACACACAAACGCACACAAACACAAACACACACACACACACACACACACAGACGTCAGCCGTTGAGGCCCTTTAATTAAGCCTGTTGGCCGATCTAGGGCCCCCAGAACCTGCCTCGTGCCCGGGATTCACTCGCGAGGCGCAGACAATTAATGGGCCCGTCTGCGATGGTGTGAGATAAATGGCGCGAGGCCGTAATGGCTGTGCTGCCCGGCTTCATGTGAGTGACACAGGATGATGCAGGCGCCTGGCGGTATCACTGCAAGGAGCCCGGTGCCAATGCGTGGGCGGACTCGAACAACTATCCGTCTTAAAAACATGATTTATTTTCTCTTGGCCATTTGCAAATCATCAGGAAGGGACAACCAGAGTGACATGGTAACTTAGTAACTTAGTAGTTGTCGGTAAACTAGTAGCTAAGCAGTAATAAGGTGAAAAGTTGACTGACACGACACGCGACCCAAACGAAATACATTTGAGATAACATGATATTTATATAGTGTGCAGTCCTAAGCAGGACAATATAGGCTATATTGTAGAAATGCATGGGGAATTTCATATTAAATTGTCTAGTAAATGCCAAAGAACTACCACATAACTAGCCATTCGTCCTATTTACCATGTAGACCTATGTTAAAGTTAAAGTGCATGCTAATACTGAAAGGTATGGGTTTGTTTCCCAATACCCGTTTCCTGTATAGGTGGCATTTCTGATGCTTCCAGGTGTTAGGCTAAATAGTCATTTAGCATTTAAAACGAGCCTTGTGACATCATAGGGGACTTAACCAACTGGTATGGCTGCATACCTATACTCCTTCTTGTGATATCACAAGTGGATAGATCTGGAAAGGGCTTATAATGATTTATCAACCTGACACCTGGTAGTAAAATAGGGGTCTAAATAGGGGCCCAGAGCTGTCTTGTTCCTAATGTGTTGGAATTGTTACCCCTTATGTTTTATTTGATATCGGGCAATAAAAAATGACAGTGTTACCCCTTATGTTTTGATTGATAAAAAACGACAGCGTTACCCCTTATGTTTTATTTGATAAAAAACGACAGTGTTACCCCTTATGTTTTATTTGATGACGGGCAATAAAAAACGACAGTGGTACCCCTTATGTTTTATTTGATATCGGGCAATATAAAACGACACTGTTACCCCTTATGTTTTATTTGATGACGGGCAATATAAAATGACAGTGTTACCCCTTATGTTTTGTTTGATAAAAAACAACAGTGTTACCCCTTACGTTTAATTTGATATCGGACATTAAAAAACGACAGTGTTACCCCTTATGTTTTTTTTGATATCGGGCAATAAAAAATGACAGTGTTACCCCTTATGTTTTGATTGATAAAAAACGACAGTGTTACCCCTTATGTTTTATTTGATAAAAAACGACAGTGTTACCCCTTATGTTTTATTTGATAACGGGCAATAAAAAACGACAGTGTTACCCCTCTTATGTTTTATTTGATATCGGGCATATATAAACGACACTGTTACCCCTTATGTTTTATTTGATGACGGGCAATATAATAAAATGACAGTGTTACCCCTTATGTTTTGTTTGATATAAAAAAAACGACAGTATGTTACCCCTTACGTTTAATTTGATATCGGACATTAAAAAACGACAGTTTGATTAATCGGGCAATATAAAACGACACTGTTACCCCTTATGTTTTATTTGATGATCGGGAAATAAAAAACGACAGTGTTACCCCTTACGTTTTGTTTTGATAAAAAACAACAACCCTTACGTTTTATCTGATGACGGGCAAAAAAAAAAGACTAGTTTTAATGATAAAAACGACAGTGTTACCCCTTATGTTTTATTGATAACGGGCAATAAAAAACGACAGTGGTACCCCTTATGTTTTATTTGATATCGGGCAATATAAAACGACACTGTTACCCCTTACGTTTAATTTGATATCGGACATTAAAAAACGACAGTGTTACCCCTTATGTTTTTTTTGATGTCGGGAAATAAAAAATGACAGTGTTACCCCTTACGTTTTGTTTGATAAAAAACAACAACCCTTACGTTTTATCTGATGACGGGCAAAAAAAGAAAGACAGTGTTACCCCTTACGTTTTCTAAGATAAAAAACGACAGTGTTACCCCTTATGTTTTTTTTTGATATCGGGCAATAAAAAACAACAGTGTTACCCCTTATGTTTTATTTGATATCGGGCAATATAAAACGACACTGTTACCCCTTATGTTTTTTTTGTATATCGGGCAATAAAAAATGACAGTGTTACCCCTTATGTTTTATTTGAAAAAAAAAGAACAGTGTTACCCCTTATGTTTTATTTGATGACGGGCAATAAAAAACGACAGTGTTACCCCTTATGTTTTATTTGATATCGGGCAATATAAAACGACAGTGTTACCCCTTATGTTTTTTTTTAATATCGGGCAATAAAAAATGACAGTGTTACCCCTTACGTTTGGTTTGATAAAAAACGACAGTGTTACCCCTTACGTTTTATTTGTTGACGGACAATAAAAACAACAGTGTTACCCCTTATGTTTTAATTGATAAAAAACGACAGTGTTACCCCTTATGTTTTATTTGATAACGGAAAACAAAAAACAACAGTGTTACCCCTTGTGTTTTATTTGATAAAAAACGACAGTGTTACCCTTTACGTTTTATTTGATATCGGGCAATAAAAAACGACAGAGTTACCCCTTATGTTTTTTTGATGTCGGGCAATAAAAAACGACAGCGTTACCCTTTACGGTTTGTTTGATAAAAAACGACAGTGTTACCCCTCACTTTTTATTTGATATCGAGCAATAAAAAACGACAGTGTTACCCCTTATGTTTTTTTTAATATCGGGCAATAAAAAAGGACAGTGTTACCCCTTACGTTTTGTTTGATAAAAAACAACAGTGTAACCCCTTCAATTTATCTGATGATGGGCTATGAAAAACACCAGTGCTACCCCTTATGTTTTATTTGATATCGGGCAATAAAAAATGACAGTGTTACCCCTTATGTTTTGATTGATAAAAAACGACAGTGTTACCCCTTATGTTTTTTTTGATATCGGGCCATAAAAAACGACAGTGTTACCCCTTATGCCCCTTATACCCCTTACACTGTCCCCTTATGTTTTTTTTGATATCGGGCAATAAAAAAACGACAGTGTTACCCCTTATGTTTTTTTTGATATCGGGCAATAAAAAATGACAGTGTTACCCCTTACGTTTTGTTTGATAAAAAAACGACAGTGTTACCCCTTATGTTTTTTTTGATATATGGCAATAAAAAACGACAGTGTTACCCCTTACGTTTTGTTTGATAAAAAACGACAGTGTTACCCCTTACGTTTTTTTTCATATCGGGCCATAAAAAGCAACAGTGTTAACCCATATGTTTTTTTTAATATCGGGCAATAAAAAAGGACAGTGTTACCCCTTACGTTTTGTTTGATAAATAACGACAGTGTTACCCCTTATGTTTTTTTTGATATCGGGCAATAAAAAAAAGACAGTGTTACCCCTTACGTTTTTTTTGATATCGGGCCATAAAAAACGACAGTGTTACCCCTTATGTTTTTTTTAATATCGGGCAATAAAAAAGGACAGTGTTACCCCGTATGTTTTTTTTGATATCGGGCAATAAAAAAACGACAGTGTTACCCCTTACGTTTTTTTTTATATCAGGCCATAAAAAACAACAGTGTTACCCCTTATGTTTTTTTTAATATCGGGCAATAAAAAATGACAGTGTTACCCCTTACGTTTTGTTTGATAAAAAAACGACAGTGTTACCCCTTATGTTTTTTTTGATATATGGCAATAAAAAACGACAGTGTTACCCCTTACGTTTTGTTTGATAAAAAACGACAGTGTTACCCCTTACGTTTTTTTTCATATCGGGCCATAAAAAACAACAGTGTTAACCCTTATGTTTTTTTTAATATCGGGCAATAAAAAAGGACAGTGTTACCCCTTATGTTTTTTTTGATATCGGGCAATAAAAAAACAACAGTGTTACCCCTTATGTTTTTTTTGATATTGGGCCATAAAAAACGACAGTGTTACCCCTTATGTTTTTTTTGATATCGGGCCATAAAAAACGACAGTGTTACCCCTTATGTTTTTTTTTTATATCAGGCCATAAAAAAACGACAGTGTTACCCCTTGTGTTTTTTTGATATCGGGCCATAAAAAATGACAGTGTTACCCCTTACATTTTATTTGATATCGGGCAATAAAAAATGACAGTGTTACCCCTTACGTTTTATTTGATAAAAAACGACAGTGTTGCCCCTTACGTTTTATTTAATGACGGGCAAAAAAAAACGACAGTGTTACCCCTTATGTTTTTTTTGATATCGGGCCATAAAAAACGACAGTGTTACCCCTTATGTTTTTTTTAATATCGGGCAATAAAAAACGACAGTGTTACCCCTTATGTTTTTTTTGATATCGGGCAATAAAAAACGACAGTGTTACCCCTTATGTTTTTTTTGATATCGGCAATAAAAAACGACAGTGTTACCCCTTATGTTTTTTTTTTTGATATCGGGCAATAAAAAACGACAGTGTTACCCCTTATGTTTTTTTTGATATCGGGCCATAAAAAACGACAGTGTTACCCCTTATGTTTTTTTTGATATCGGGCAATAAAAAAACGACAGTGTTACCCCTTATGTTTTTTTTGATATCGGGCAATAAAAAAACGACAGTGTTACCCCTTATGTTTTTTTTGATATCGGGCCATAAAAAAACGACAGTGTTACCCCTTATGTTTTTTTTGATATCGGGCAATAAAAAAACGACAGTGTTACCCCTTATGTTTTTTTTGATATCGGGCAATAAAAAAACGACAGTGTTACCCCTTATGTTTTTTTTTATATCGGGCCATAAAAAACGACAGTGTTACCCCTTATGTTTTTTTTTAATATCGGGCAATAAAAAACGACAGTGTTACCCCTTATGTGTTTTTTTGATATCGGGCAATAAAAAACTAGTTACCTCTTACGTTTTATTTGATGACGGGCAATAAAAAACGACAGTGTTACCCCTTATGTTTGATTTGATATTGGGCAATAAAATACGACAGCCCTTATGTTTTATTTGATAAATGAGTACAGTTAGGTTCAGGGTAAGTATCATACTCAGGTAGACACAAACACTCAGCTAGGAGGTGATGGGGATCGAACTCACAACCTGTTAGTTAGGTGACAACTGCTCTACCTCCTGAGCTAAAACACATTTATCTATTTGATTAAAAAAGACAGATTTACCCATTATGTTTTATTTAATGACGGGCAATAAAAAACGACAGTGTTACCCCTTATGTTTTTTTTGATATCGGGCAATAAAAAACGACAGTGTTACCCCTTATGTTTTTTTTGATATCGGGCAATAAAAAAGACAGTGTTACCCCTTATGTTTTTTTTGATATCGGGCAATAAAAAAACGACAGTGTTACCCCTTATGTTTTTTTTGATATCGGGCAATAAAAAAACAACAGTGTTACCCCTTATGTTTTTTTTGATATTGGGCCATAAAAAACGACAGTGTTACCCCTTATGTTTTTTTTGATATCGGGCCATAAAAAACGACAGTGTTACCCTTAGTTTTTTTTTTTATATCGGACGGCCATAAAAAAACGACAGTGTTTACCCCTTGTGTTTTTTTTGATATCGGGCCATAAAAAATGACAGTGTTTACCCCTTTACGTTTTATTTGATATCGGGCAATAAAAAATGACAGTGTTACCCCTTACGTTTTATTTGATAAAAAACGACAGTGTTGTCCCTTACGTTTTATTTAATGACGGGCAAAAAAAACGACAGTTTTTTGATATCGGGCCATGAAAAACGACAGTGTTACCCCTTATGTTTTTTTAAATATCGGGCAATAAAAAAGGACAGTGTTACCCCTTATGTTTTTTTTGATATCGGGCAATAAAAAACGTCAGTGTTACCCCTTATGTTTTTTTTGATATCGGGCAATAAAAAAACGACAGTGTTACCCCTTATGTTTTTTTTGATATCGGGCAATAACAGGACATTTACCCTATGTTTTTTTGATATAAAAAACGACAGTGTTACCCCTTATGTTTTTTTTGATATCGGGCAATAAAAAAACGACAGTGTGTTACCCCTTATGTTTTTTTTGATATCGGGCCATATAAAAACGACAGTGTTACCCCTTATTCTTATTTTTTTTGATATTCGGGCCATAAAAAACGACAGTGTTACCCCTTATTGTTTTTTTTGATAACGGGCAATAAAAAAACGACCAGTGTTACCCCTTTATGTTTTTTTTGATATCGGGCCATAAAAAACGACAGTGTTACCCCTTATGTTTTTTGATTTGATATCAGTTCGGTCAATATTAAAAAACGACAGTGTGTTACCCCTTATCTTTTTTTTGATATTGGGCCATAAAAACGACAGTGTTACCCCTTATGTTTTTTTTGATATCGGCAATAAAAAAACGACAGTTTTACCCCTATGTTTTTTTTGATATCGGGCAATAAAAAAACGACAGTGTTACCCCTTATGTTTTTTTTGATATCGGGCCATAAAAAACGACAGTGTTACCCCTTATGTTTTTTTTAATATCGGGCAATAAAAAAGGACAGTGTTACCCCTTATGTTTTTTTTGATATCGGGCAATAAAAAACGACAGTGTTACCCCTTATGTTTTTTTTGATATCGGGCAATAAAAAAACGACAGTGTTACCCCTTATGTTTTTTTTGATATCGGGCAATAAAAAACGACAGTGTTACCCCTTATGTTTTTTTTGATATCGGGCAATAAAAAACGACAGTGTTACCCCTTATGTTTTTTTTGATATCGGGCAATAAAAAACGACAGTGTTACCCCTTATGTTTTTTTTGATATCGGGCAATAAAAAACTGACAGTGTTACCCCTTACGTTTTATTTGATGATGGGCAATAAAAAACGACAGTGTTACCCCTTATGTTTTATTTGATAAAAAACGACAGTGTTGTCAATAACGTATATATTTAACGAGGTGTTACAAATATGACAGTTTTTTTGATATCGGGCAATAAAAAAACGACAGTGTTACCCCTTATGTTTTTTTTTAATATCGGGCAATAAAAAAGGACAGTGTTACCCCTTATGTTTTTTTTGATATCGGGCAATAAAAAAAACGTCCAGTGTTACCCCTTATGTTTTTTTTGATATCGGGGCAATAAAAAAACGGACAGTGTTACCCCTTATGTTTTTTTTTGATATCGGGCATAAAAAACGACAGTGTTACCCCTTATGTTTTTTTGTGATGATCGGGCAATAAAAAAACGACAGGTGTTACCCCTTTTGTTGTTTTTTTTGATATCGGGCAATAAAAAAACGACAGTGTTACCCCTTTATGTTTTTTTTTGATGATCGGGGCAATAAAAAACGACAGTGTTTACACCCTTAATGTTTTATTTGATAACGGGCATAAAAAAAACGACAGGTTGTTACCCCTTATGTTTTTATTTGATATTCGGGCCATAAAAAACGACAGTGTTCACCCCTTATGTTTTTTTTGATATCGGGCAATAAAAAACACGACAGTGTTACCCCTTATTTTTTTTTTGGATATGTGGCCATAAAAGAACGACAGTGTTACCCCTATGTTTTTTTTTTGTATTTGATTTGACGGGCAATAAAAAAACGACAGTGTTACCCCTTATGTTTTTTTTGATATCGGGCAATAAAAAACGACAGTGTTACCCCTTATGTTTTTTTTGATATCGGGCAATAAAAAACGACAGTGTTACCCCTTATGTTTTTTTTGATATCGGGCAATAAAAAAACGACAGTGTTACCCCTTATGTTTTTTTTGATATCGGGCAATAAAAAAACGACAGTGTTACCCCTTATGTTTTTTTTGATATCGGGCAATAAAAAACGACAGTGTTACCCCTTATGTTTTTTTTGATATCGGGCAATAAAAAACGACAGTGTTACCCCTTATGTTTTATTTGATATCGTGCAATGATAAAAAAACAACAGTACGTTTACCCCTTATGTTTTATTTGATGACGGGCAATAAAAAACGACAGTGTTACCCCTTATGTTTTTTTTGATATCGGGCAATAAAAAACGACAGTGTTACCCCTTATGTTTTTTTTGATAGCGGGCAATAAAAAACTACAGTGTTACCCCTTACGTTTTATTTGATGACGGGCAATAAAAAACGACAGTGTTACCCCTTATGTTTTATTTGATAAAAAAACAACAGTGTTACCCCTTATGTTTTATTTGATGACGGGCAATAAAAAACGACAGTGTTACCCCTTATGTTTTATTTGATATCGGGCATTAAAAAACGACAGTTTTACCCCTTATGTTTTTTTTGATATCGGGCAATAAAAAACGACAGTGTTACCCCTTATGTTTTTTTTGATATCGGGCAATAAAAAACGACAGTGTTACCCCTTATGTTTTTTTTTATATCGGGCAATAAAAAACTACAGTGTTACCCCTTATGTTCTTTTTGGTATCGGGCAATAAAAAACGACAGTGTTACCCCTTTTGTTTTTTGTTATCGGGCAATAAAAAACGACAGTGTGACCCTTTATGTTTTTTTTGACATCAGGCAATAAAAAACTACAGTGTTACCCCTTACGTTTTATTTGATGACGGGCAATAAAAAACAACAGTGTTACCCCTTACGTTTTATTTGATGACAGGCAATAAAAAATGACAGTGTTACCCCTTATGTTTTATTTGATAAAAAACAACAGTGTTACCCCTTATGTTTTATTTGATGACGGGCAATAAAAAAACGACAGTGTTACCCCTTATGTTTTTTTTGATATCGGGCCATAAAAAACGACAGTGTTACCCCTTATGTTTTTTTTGATATCGGGCAATAAAAAAACGACAGTGTTACCCCTTATGTTTTATTTGATATCGGGCAATAAAAAACGACAGTGTTACCCCTTATGTTTTTTTTGATATCGGGCAATAAAAAACGACAGTGTTACCCCTTATGTTTTTTTTGATATCGGGCAATAAAAAACTACAGTGTTACCCCTTACGTTTTATTTGATGACGGGCAATAAAAACAACAGTGTTACCCCTTATGTTTTATTTGATGACGGGCAATAAAAAACGACAGTGTTACCCCTTATGTTTTTTTTGATATCGGGCAATAAAAAACGACAGTGTTACCCCTTATGTTTTATTTGATATCGGGCAATAAAAAACGACAGTGTTACCCCTTATGATTTATTTGATATCGGGCAATAAAAAACACAGGAACAGTGTTACCCCCTTTATGTTTTTTTTGATATCGGGCCATATAAGAACGACAGTGTTACCCCTTATGGTTTTTTTTAATATCGGGGCAATAAAAAAATGACATGTTACCTCCTTATGTTTTTAATTGATAAGAAACTAACAGTTAGGTTCAGGTGGTAAGTTTAGGGTTAAGGATCATACTCAGGGACACCCAATCCCCATCCGAGCTTGGCGATGGCTGGGGATCGAAACACTAGCAACCTATTTGTGGTTACCTGACAACTGTTGCTCTACCTCTTGAGCTAAAACCAATTTTTCCATTCAATAAAAAATGACAAATTTATGGCTTACGTTTTATTTGATATCGGGCAATAAAAAAACGACAGTGTTACCCCTTATGTTTTTTTTGATCTCGGGCCATAAAAAACGACGAGTGTTACCCCTTATGGTGTTTTGTTGATATCGGGCAAAAAAACAAACAGTCGTTACCCCGTTATGGTTTTTTTGATATCTTGGGCCATAAAAAACGACAGTGTTTACCCCTTATGTTTTTTTTGAGAATGCGCGGCCCATAAGAAAAACGACAGTGTTATCTCCTGCTTATGTTTTTTTATATCAGGCCCATTAAAAAACGACAGTTTTACCCCTTGTCGTTTTTTTGTTCGGTCCATAAAAAAATGACAGTGTTACCCCTTTACATTTTATTGATATTGGCAATAAAAATACAGTGTTCCCCCTTACGTTTATTATTCTGAATAAAAACGACAGTGTGTTCCCGTATACGTTATTTTAATGACGGGCAAAAAAAACGACCATTTTTGATATCGGGCCATGAAAAACGACAGTGTTACCCCTTGAGTGTTTTTTTAAATATCGGGCAATAAAAAGGACAGTGTTTACCCCTTATGTTTTTTTGTGATATCGGGGCAATAAAAAACGTCAGTGTTACCCCTTATGTTTTTTTCATAATTCGGGCAATAAAAAAACGGACAGTGTTTACCCTTATTGTTTTTTTGATATCGCGGCCATAAAAAAGACGATCAGTGTTACCCCTTTATGTTTTTTGATATCGGGCAATAAAAAAAAACGACAGTGTTACCCCCTTATGTTTTTTTTGATATCGCGGCCATAAAAAACGACAGTGTTACCCCTTATCTTTTTTTTGAGAATCGCGGCCATAAAAAAACACGACGAGTGCTTATATACCCCTGATTTTTTTTGATAACGGGCCAATAAAATAAACGAACCAGTGTACACCTTATGTTTTTTTTGATATCGGGCCATAAAAAAACGACAAGGTGTTACCCCTATGTTTTTTTGATATCGGGCAATAAAAAAAACGACAGTGTTACCCCTTATCTTTTTTTGATATTGGGCCAAATAAAAATCCGGACGAGTGTTACACCCTTATGTTTTTTTTGATATCCTGTCAAATAATAATAAACAAGAAAGTCGTGTACCCCTATTTTTTTGAATCGGGCAATAAAAAAAACGAACAGTGTTACCCCTGTTATGTTTTTTTTATTATGGGCCATTCCAAAAAGAGCGAACAGTGTTAACCCCTTATGATTTTTTTGAACGGCCCAATAAAAAAACGACAGTTACCCCTTATGTTTTTTTTGATATCTGCCCAATTTAAAAAACGACAGGTGTTACCCCTTATTTTTTTAAATATCGTGGCAATAAAAAGGACAGTTTCACCCCGTATGTTTTTTTTGATATCGGGCCTATTAAAAAAACGACAGGTTAGCCCCTACGTGTTGTTTTATATTCAGGCAAAAAACAACAGTGTTTACCCCTATGTTTTTTTTAATATCGGGCAATTGTAAAAATGCACAGGTGTAACCACCTTACGTTTTGTATTTGATAAAAAAAACGACCAGTGTTACCCCTTATGCTTTCTTTGAAAATAGGTGTGATGCGCAATAAAATATACGTACAGTGTACCCCTCTTCACTGCTTTTGTTTGGGCATAAAAAAACGACGAGTGTTACCCCTTTACGTTTTTTTTTCATATCGCGCCATAAAAAACAACAGTTTAACCCTTATGTTTTTTTTAATATCAGGGAATAAAAAAGGACAGTGTTTACCCCTTATGTTTTTTTTTCGATATCGGGCAATAAAAAAACCAACAGGTCGTTACCCCTATGTTTTTTTACATTGGGCCATAAAAAACGACAGTGTTACCCCTTATGTTTTTTGTTTATTATCGGGCCATAAAAAACGAACAGTGTACCTTATGTTTTTTTTTTTATATACAGCGGCCATAAAAAAAACGACAGTGTTACCCCTTGTGTTTTTTTGATATCGGGCCATAAAAAATGACAGTGTTACCCCTTACATTTTATTTGATATCGGGCAATAAAAAATGACAGTGTTACCCCTTACGTTTTATTTGATAAAAAACGACAGTGTTGCCCCTTACGTTTTATTTAATGACGGGCAAAAAAAAACGACAGTGTTACCCCTTATGTTTTTTTTGATATCGGGCCATAAAAAACGACAGTGTTACCCCTTATGTTTTTTTTGATATCGGGCAATAAAAAACGACAAGTGTTACCCCCTTATGTTTTTTGATTATCGGGCAATAAGAAAAACGACAGTGTTACCCTTAATGTTTTTGTGATATCGGGCCATATAAAAAACGAACAGTGTTACCCCTTATTCTTTTTGGATGATATCGGGCCATAAAAGAACGACAGTGTTACCCTGCTGTATTGTGATATTTTATGATAGTCGAGGCACCCATACAGAAAAAATCGATATCAGTGTTACCCCTTGAGTGTGTTTAGTCATATTTCGGGCCAGTTATATAAAACTGACAGTTGTTAACTCCTTATGTGTTTTCTTTGATATCGCCGCAATGAAAAAACGGACCAGTAGATACCCCAATATGTCTTTTTCTGCATATCTTTGTGCGTGTTCTTTTCGTTAGGCAAATAAAATAACGTACAGTGTTACCCCCTATACTTATTGTTTGATATCGGGCATAAAAAAACGACCAGTGTTACCCCTTATGATTTTTTATATCGGGCACCCATAAAGACAAGAACGATCAGTGTTACCCCTTCATGTTTTTTTTGGTATCGGGCCATAAACAAACGACAGTGACCCCTTAGTGTGTTTTTTAATATCTGGACAATATATAAATGACTCCAGTGTTACGCCCTATGTTTT
>OLKM01000410.1:115077-124657 GCA_900291075.1 Melanogrammus aeglefinus | reverse complement strand
ATACCCAAAATTATTTATTCAATTAAAAAACGACAATTTTACCCTTACGTTTATTTTGATGACGGGCAATAAAAAACGACAGTGTTACCCCTTATGTTGTTTATTTGATATCGGGCAAAAAAAAACGAAATCCCAGTGTACCCCTTATGTTCTTTTTGATTCGGGACAATAAAAAACGACAGTGTTACCCCTTATGTTTTTTTTATATCGGACAATAAAAAACGACAGTGTTACCCCTTATGTTTTTTTTATATCGCGACAAGTCAAAAAACGACAGTGTTACCCCTTATGTTTTTTTTATTATCGGACCAAGTATAAAACGGACAGTTGTTACCCCTATGTTTTTTTGATATCGGACAATATAAAACTGATCGCAGTGCTTACCCCTTATGTATTTTAATAAAAAAACGACAGTGTTACCCTTGATGTTTTTTTTAGTATCGGACAAATTAAAAAACGACAGTTGTACCCGTTACGGTTTAATTTTGATGACGGGCAATTATAAAACGATCAGTGTTCCCCTTATGTTTTTTGATATCGGACAATAAAAACGACCAGTTTACCCCTATGTTTTTTTTGTATATCGTTATATCATAAAAAACGACATGTTACCCCTTATGTTTTATTTGATATCGGGGAAAAAAAAAAGACAGTGCTTACCCTTATGTTTTATTTTGATGACGGGCAATTTAAAAAACGACAGTGTTACCCCTTATGTTTTATTTGATATCGGGCAAAAAAAAAAGACAGTGTTACCCCTTATGTTTTATTTGATGAGGGGCAATAAAAAACGACAATTTTACTCCTTACGTTTTATTTGATGACGGGCAATAAAAAACGACAGTTTACCCTTATGTTTTATTTGATATCGGGCAAAAAAAAACGGACAGTGTTACCCTTATGTTTTTGATATTCGGACATAAAAAACGACAGTGTTACCCTCTTAATGTTTTTTTATTCGGACAATAAAAAACGACAGTGTTACCCCTTATTGTTTATTTGATGACGGCAATTATAAAACGAACAGGTTTACCCCTTATTTTTTTTGATATCGGACAATAAAAAAACGCAG
The DNA here is from genome assembly GCA_900291075.1 of Melanogrammus aeglefinus. Taxonomy (NCBI): domain Eukaryota; kingdom Metazoa; phylum Chordata; class Actinopteri; order Gadiformes; family Gadidae; genus Melanogrammus; species Melanogrammus aeglefinus. The sequence goes on along the minus strand of OLKM01000410.1, from coordinate 123,585 downwards.
TGTTACCCCTTATGTTTGTATATCGGACAATAAAAAAACGACGAGTGTTACCCCTTATGGTTTTTTTATATCGACAATAAAACGGACAGTGTTCCCCTTATGTTTTTTTTATATCGGACAATAATAAAACGACAGTGTTACCCTTATGTTTTTTTTGATATCGGACAATATAATAACGACAGTGTTACCCCTATGTTTTTTTAATAAAAAAACGGACAGTGTTACCCCTTTATGTTTTTTTTTTTATATCGGACAATAAAAAACGACATGTTACCCTTACGTTTATTTGATGACGGCAATATTAAAACGACAGTGTTACCCCTTATTGTTTTTTTGATATCGGACAATTAAAAAAAAACGAACCAGGTTGGGTTAACCCCCCCCTTTATTGGGTTTTTTTATGTCGGGCAATAAAAAATAGTCAATAAAAGCGACAGTGTAACCCCTTACGTTTATTGATAAGAGACATACAGTTAGGTTCAGTGGTCATACTCAGGACACACAAACACTCAAGCTAGGAGAAGCTGGGATCGAACTTAGCAACCTTATCGGTCTAGGTGACCAACTGGCTCCACCTTTCTGAGTAATACAAATTATTTATTCAATAAAAAAACGACAGTGTTACCCCTTTGTTTTTTTGATAAAAAACGACAGTGTTACCCCTTACGTTTATCTGAGACGGAAATAAAAAACAACCAGTTGTTACCCCTTATGTTTTATTTGATGACGGGCAATAAAAAACGACAGTGTTACCCCTTATGTTTTATTTGATATCGGGCAAAAAAAAAGGACAGTGTTACCCCTTATGTGTTTTTTGATATCGGACATTAAAAAACGACAGTGTTACCCCTTATGTTTTTTTTGATATCGGACAATAAAAAACGACAGTGTTACCCCTTATGTTTTATTAGATAAAAAACGACCTCCTGAGCTAAAACCAAATTATTTCTTAAAAAAAAAACGACAGTGTTACCCCTTATTTTTTATTTATATAAAAAACGACAGTGTTACCCCTTATGTTTTATTTGATAAAAAACGACAGTGTTACCCCTTATGTTTTATTTGATCACGGCCGATAAAAAAGGACAGTGTTACCCCTTATGTTTTATTTGATGACGGGCAATAAAAAACGACAGTGTTACCCCTTATGTTTTATTTGATATCGGAAAATAAAAAACGACAGTGTTACCCCTTATGTTTTATTTGATATCGGACAATAAAAAACGACAGTGTTACCCCTTATGTTTTATTTGATAAGGAACAACAGTTAGGTTCAGGGTCATACTCAGGGACACACAAACACTCAGCTGTGAGAAGCTGGGGATCGAACTAGCAACCTATCGGTTAGGTGACAACTGCTCTACCTCCTGAGCTAAAACCCAGTTATCTATTTTATAAAAAATGAAATTTTAACCCTTATGTTTTATTTGATAAAAAACGACAGTGTTACCCCTCATGTTTTTTTTGATATCGGGCAATAAAAAACGACAGTGTTACCCCTTATGTTTTTTTTATATCGGACAATAAAAAACGACAGTGTTACCCCTTATGTTTTTTTTTATATCGGACAATAAAAAACGACAGTGTTACCCCTTATGTTTTTTTTATTTCGGACAATAAAAAACGACAGTGTTACCCCTTATGTTTTTTTTTATATCGGACAATAAAAAACGACAGTGTTACCCCTTATGTTTTTTTTGATATCGGACAATATAAAACGACAGTGTTACCCCTTATGTTTTATTTGATCACGGCCGATAAAAAAACAACAGTGTTACCCCTTACGTTTTATTTGATGACGGGCAATAAAAAAAGACAGTGTTACCCCTTATGTTTTTTTTGATAAAAAACAACAGTGTTACCCCTTATGTTTTATCTGATGACGGGAAATAAAAAAAAGACAGTGTTACCCCTTATGTTTTTTTGATAAAAACGAGTGTTACCCCTTACATTTTATGTTTGAATTGGCAAAAAAAAGACCAGTGTTTTACCCTTACGTTTGTAAGATAAAAAACGGGACAGTGTTACCCCTATGTTTTTTTGATTAAAAAACGACAGTTTACCTTATGTTTTATTTGATATCGTGCAGAAAAAAAAGGACAGTGTTACCCTTAGTTTTTTATTGATAAAAAAACGACCTGCCTTGAGCTAAAACCAAATTATTTATTAAATAAAATAAACGACAGTGTTACCCCTTATGTTTTTGATAAAACAAAAAAAAAAAAAAAAAAAAAAATTTAACGACAGTGACCCTTACGTTTTATCTGATGACGGAAAATTAAAAAACACAGTGTTACCCCTTATGTTATTGATGACGGGCAATAAAAACGACAGTGTACCCCTTATGTTTTATTTGTGATATTCGGCGGCAAAAAAAAAAGAAGTACCCCTTATGTGTTTTGATATTCGGACCATGGTAAAAAAACGACAGTGTTTACCCCTTAATGGGTTTTTTTTGATATCGGACAATAAAAAACGACAGTGTTAACCCCCCCCCCCATTATGTTTTATTAGATAAAAAAACACCTCCTGAGCTAAAACCAAATGTATTTCTTAAAAAAAAAACGACAGTGTTACCTCCTTATGTTTTATTTGATGACGGCAATAAAAAAAACAAACAGTTGTTACCCCTTATGTTTTATTGATGACTGGCAATAAAAAAACGACAGTGTTACCCCTTTATGTTTATTTGATAAAAAAACGACTCAGTGTATACCGCCTTATGTTTTATATGATAAGAAACGACAGTGTACCCTTATGTTTTATTTGATCAACGGCCGGATAAAAAGGACAGTGTTTACCTCCTTTGTTTTATTTATGACTCGTAAATACAAAACGACATTTTTAGCCCTTATGTTTTATTTGATATCGGAACAATAGAAAAACGACAGTGTTACCCCCTTATGTTTTTTTTGTATATCGGGACAATAAAAAACGACAGTGTTACCCCTTTATGTTTTTTTTATAAGGAACAATCAGTTAGGTTACAGGTCATCTCATGGACACACAAATGACTTCGCCTGTGAGAAGCTGGGGCATCGATACTAAGCAACGTATCGGTAGTTGACACCTCTATGCTTTTCTTTATATCGACAATTTAATAAAAAACGACAGTGTTACCCTTTATGCTTTTTTTTATATCGGACATAAAAAAACGACAGTGTTACCCCTCATGTTTTATTTGATGACGCGGCAATATAAAAACGACAGTGTTACCCCTTTATGTTTTTTTTTATATATCGGGACAATAAAAAACGACAGTGTTTACCCTTTATGTTTTTTTTATATCGAACAATAAAAAACGTACGTGTTTACCCCTTATGTTGTTATTTTTATATCGGGCAAAAAAAAAAGACAGTGTTACCCCTTATGTTTTATTTTGATGAGGAACAATATAAAACGACAGTGTTACCCCTACTGTTTTTTATTTGATGACGGACAATAAAAAACGACAGTGTTACCCCTTATGTTTTTTTTGATATCGGACAATAAAAAACGACAGTGTTACCCCTTATGTTTTTTTTGATATCGGACAATAAAAAACGACAGTGTTACCCCTTATGTTTTTTTTATATCGGACAATAAAAAACGACAGTGTTACCCCTTATGTTTTATTTGATGACGGGCAATATAAAACGACAGTGTTACCCCTTATGTTTTTTTTGATAACGGACAATAAAAAACGACAGTGTTACCCCTTATGTTTTTTTTATATCGGACAATTAAAAACGACAGTGTTACCCCTTGTGTTTTTTTTATATCGGACAATATAAAACGACAGTGTTACCCCTTATGTTTTTTTTGATATCGGACAATATAAAACGACAGTGTTACCCCTCATGTTTTATTTGATCACGGCCGATAAAAAAACAACAGTGTTACCCCTTACGTTTTATTTGATGACGGGCAATAAAAAAAGACAGTGTTACCCCTTATGTTTTTTTTGATAAAAAACGACAGTGTTACCCCTTATGTTTTATTTGATATCGGGCAAAAAAAAAAGACAGTGTTACCCCTTACGTTTTATTTGATAAAAAACGACCTCCTGAGCTAAAACCAAATTATTTATTAAATAAAAAACGACAGTGTTACCCCTTATGTTTTTTTGATAAAAAACGACAGTGTTACCCCTTACGTTTTATCTGATGACGGAAAATAAAAAAACAACAGTGTTACCCCTTATGTTTTATTTGATGACGGGCAAAAAAAAGGGACAGTGTTACCCCTTATGTGTTTTTTGATATCGGACATTAAAAAACGACAGTGTTACCCCTTATGTTTTTTTTGATATCGGACAATAAAAAACGACAGTGTTACCCCTTATGTTTTATTAGATAAAAAACGACCTCCTGAGCTAAAACCAAATTATTTCTTAAAAAAAAAACGACAGTGTTACCCCTTATGTCTTATTTGATGACGGGCAATAAAAAACAACAGTGTTACCCCTTATGTTTTATTTGATGACGGGCAATAAAAAACGACAGTGTTACCCCTTATGTTTTATTTGATAAAAAACGACAGTGTTACCCCTTATGTTTTATTTGATAAAAAACGACAGTGTTACCCCTTATGTTTTATTTGATCACGGCCGATAAAAAAGGACAGTGTTACCCCTTATGTTTTATTTGATGACGGGCAATAAAAAACGACAGTGTTACCCCTTATGTTTTATTTGATATCGGACAATAAAAAACGACAGTGTTACCCCTTATGTTTTATTTGATATCGGACAATAAAAAACGACAGTGTTACCCCTTATGTTTTATTTGATAAGGAACAACAGTTAGGTTCAGGGTCATACTCAGGGACACACAAACACTCAGCTGTGAGAAGCTGGGGATCGAACTAGCAACCTATCGGTTAGGTGACAACTGCTCTACCTCCTGAGCTAAAACCCAGTTATCTATTTTATAAAAAATGACATTTTTAGCCCTTATGTTTTATTTGATAAAAAACGACAGTGTTACCCCTCATGTTTTTTTTGATATCGGGCAATAAAAAACGTCAGTGTTACCCCTTATGTTTTGTTTGATAAAAAACGTCAGTGTTACCCCTTATGTTTTATTTGATAAAGAACAACCGTTAGGTTCAGGGTCATACTCAGGGACACACAGGAGGAGCTGGGGATCGAACTAGCAAATGTTACCCCTTATGTTTTATTTGATGACGGGCAATAAAAAACGACAGTGTTACCCCTTATGTTTTATTTGATAAAAAACAACAGTGTTACCCCTTATGTTTTATTTGATGACGGGCAATAAAAAACGACAGTGTTACCCCTTATGTTTTATTTGATAAAACCAACAGTGTTACCCCTTATGTTTTATTTGATAAAACCAACAGTGTTACCCCTTATGTTTTATTTGATAAAACCAACAGTGTTACCCCTTATGTTTTATTTGATAAAACCAACAGTGTTACCCCTTATGTTTTGAGGAAAGGCTTTTGCATTTCAGTTTGTGGGGTAAAGCTGTGGAACAGTTTGAAGATGGAGATCAAGCAATGTCCAGGCATGAAACAGTTTAAAAGAAGATACAAAGAGATGGTTTTCCAGAGTTACAGTAATGAAGGAGGGCTTAGACGTCTCATTACTTGTTAACATGACTAGTTAACTGTGTGATCAGCAGTGAGTTATTGGTCTTAAGGGTGGTGTCGCGTGCTGTGGTGGCTCGGCCTTCTGCTGACTCCACAGTTGCTGTGGTGCTGGCAGTTGGAGTGGCTGACATTTTTAGTGTGTCAGTGAGTAGGAAACATGGGTATGTGAAGGATTGTATATGTATGGATTTACAGGAAATATATTGGTGCGTTGTGTGCATCTATGTGTACTGGTATGGTGTACAGGTATGCAAGTGTTGTACGCTTGTGTGTATCTATGTGTATCTGTATGGTGTACAGATACGCAAGTGTTGATACATAGATTTGTTATCATGAAAATGAGAAATGAGTATGAAGGAAACAGGTAGTTTTGAGTTTGAGTTTTGATTTTGATTTCTGACCTGTTAATATTGTTTAAAGAAGTGGGGTGGGATTGAACAAGTTTTTACTTCTTCCCACCCCTTTTCAAATATGTTGTAGCATTTTTTTTATATAGAGTGCTTGGCGGCATTATCAGTGCAGGAGTCACTAGGGCTGACTCCTGTTGACACATTATTATTGTTGTTTTGTTGTTGCATATTTAAAATAATAATAATTCATTCATTCATTCATTCATTCATTCATTCATTCATTCATTCATTCATTCATTCATTCATTCTCTCTCTCTCTCTCTCTCTCTCTCTCTCTCTCTCTCTCTCTCTCTCTCTCTCTCTCTCTCTCTCTCTCTCTCTCTCTCTCTCTCTCTCTCTCTCTCTCTCTCTCTCCGTTCCTCCGGTTCCTCACCCTTCCTCACCCTTCCTCGGGTTCCTCCGGTTCCTCCGGTTCCTCTGTTCCCAGACATGTTCCTTCACCGCTACGTGGTGGCCCGTGTGATCTGGGCCTACATGCTGTCCATGGCCGTGACCTACAGCGTGACCCTGTGTCTCTTCCCGGGGCTGGAGTCGGAGATCCGGAACGACGCGCTGGGGGAGTGGCTCCCCATCCTCATCATGGCCACCTTCAACATGTCCGACTTCGTTGGCAAGGTGAGGCTGCAGACACGCCGTTTCCTTGGTTACGGAGGTGAAGCTCAAAGGTGTTCAGAGGCCACTCTCTATGACCCCTGACCCCGAGGAGAGGGGGGGGGTGGAGGGGGTGTGAGGGGGGGGGGGGTGTGGGGGGTGAGGGGTGAGGGTGTGGGGGGTGAGGGGGTGAGGGGGGTGGGGGGCAGAGGGGGTGAGGGGTGAGTGGGGGTGGGGGTGAGGGGGGGTGGGGGCGAGGGGTGAGGGGGTGAGTGGGGGGGTGGGTGAGGGGTGTGGGGGTGGGGGTGAGGGGGTGAGGGGGGGTAGGAGGTAGGCAACAGACACACTGAACCCCAGACAGTGGTGTTTGATGGGCCAGTGGTCATTCAGCAGACGCCTTACCCAGAGGGACGGGTTCAGACACATCTGGTTCTAGATGGTCTTGTTCTAGACACATCTGGTTCTAGATGGTCTTGTTCTAGACACATCTGGTTCTAGATAGTCTTGTTCTAGACACATCTGGTTCTAGATAGTCTTGTTCTAGACACATCTGGTTCTAGATAGTCTTGTTCTAGACACATCTGGTTCTAGATAGTCTTGTTCTAGACACATCTGGTTCTAGATGGTCTTGTTCTAGACACATCTGGTTCTAGATAGTCTTGTTCTAGACACATCTGGTTCTAGATAGTCTTGTTCTAGACACATCTGGTTCTAGATAGTCTTGTTCTAGACACATCTGGTTCTAGATGGTCTTGTTCTAGACACATCTGGTTCTAGATAGTCTTGTTCTAGACACATCTGGTTCTAGATAGTCTTGTTCTAGACACATCTGGTTCTAGATAGTCGTGTTCTCACCTCACCTCTGAGCAGGCAGCGATGCGGTCTCCTACGCCTTCTGGTGGATTACGGTCGTAGGGGTTTCCCAACCCACAACCTTTGGACTTGGGGTGCAGGTCATGTGCTACTGGTTGGAGTCTCCCTCCAACATGAGGTTGAGGTGGAACAGTCCTTGAACATGTCTCTCTGAGGAGACTCTGGACTACCTGGGGGGAGGAGCAGGTCTGTAGTCCTCGTCTTCACTCTCTGCCCAAGTTAACATCCACTCCCAGCTGGAGAGCGTTCCCAGAATAACAATGAATGACTTATGGAGGGGTTTCATTAACATATAGAAGACGGACAGTACAGGAGAGGGAGTGAGAGCGCCACCTGGAGACGTAATGAGGGGAGCAGTGGGAGGAATTCATGGTCTATTTTTAGTGGATTCCAGTTTATCTAAGAGGCGTAATGTTTAAAGACAGAAGAACCTGCTGAGCTGGAGATTAAAACGTTTCTCCCTGCTAGGTGAGGCTAACCGATGCTAACTGATGCTAACCAATGATGACCACACTAACCGATGCTAACTGATGCTAACCGATGCTAACTGATACTAACCGATGCTAACTGATGCTTCATGATGCTAACTGATGCTAGCCGATGATAACCACACAAACCGATGCTCATTGATGCTAACCGATGCTAACTGCACTAACTGATGCCTTATGATGCTAAACGATGCTAACCGATGTTAACAACACTAACGATGCTAACTGATGCTCAATGATGCTAACTGATGCTAGCCGACGATAACCACACAAACCGATGCTCATTGATGCTAACCGATGCTAACTGCACTAACTGATGCCTTATGATGCTAAACGATGCTAACCGATGTTAACAGCACTAACGATGCTAACTGATGCTCAATGATGCTAACTGATGCTAACCGATGCTAACTGCACTAACCGACCGGAGAGCGATGCTAACTGTGCCCCCGCCCCCCCCCGCCCCCAGATCCTGGCGGCGGTGCCCTACGACTGGCCGGGGGGCCGCCTGCTGTTCTTCTCAGCGCTGCGGGTGGTCTTCATCCCGCTGT
>OLKM01000410.1:95077-102577 GCA_900291075.1 Melanogrammus aeglefinus | reverse complement strand
TAACCCCTAACCCCTGACCCTAACCCTGACCCCTGACCCTAACCCCTGACCCCTGACCCTAACCCCTGACCCTAACCCCTGACCCTAACACCTGACCCTAACCCCTGACCCTAACCCCAGACCCTAACCCCTGACCCTAACCCCTGACCCTAACCCCTGACCCTCGCTGGACCCCGAGGGAATCAACCCCTGACCGGGCTGATGCCTCTCCTGGGTACTCCTAGTGCGTTACAGACTAACCCGTTGAGGACTAGTTACTCCTAGTGCGTTACAGACTAACCCGTTTAGGACTAGTTACTACTAGTGTACTACAGACTAACCCGTTGAGGACTAGTTACTACTAGTGTACTACAGACTAACCCGTTGTGGACTAGTTACTCCTAGTGCGTTAAAGACTAACCCGTTGAGGACTAGTTACTCCTAGTGTACTACAGACTAACCCGTTGAGGACTAGTTACTCCTAGTGCGTTAAAGACTAACCCGTTGAGGACTAGTTACTCCTAGTGCGTTAAAGACTAACCCGTTGAGGACTAGTTACTCCTAGTGCGTTAAAGACTAACCCGTTGAGGACTAGTTACTACTAGTGTACTACAGACTAACCCGTTGAGGACTAGTTACTACTAGTGTACTACAGACTAACCCATTGAGGACTAGTTACTCCTAGTGCGTTAAAGACTAACCCGTTGAGGACTAGTTACTCCTAGTGCGTTAAAGACTAACCCGTTGAGGACTAGTTACTCCTAGTGTACTACAGACTAACCCGTTGAGGACTAGTTACTACTAGTGCGTTAAAGACTAACCCGTTGAGGACTAGTTACTCCTCGTGCGTTAAAGACTAACCCGTTGAGGACTAGTTACTCCTAGTGCGTTAAAGACTAACCCGTTGAGGACTAGTTACTCCTAGTGCGTTAAAGACTAACCCATTGAGGACTAGTTACTCCTAGTGTACTACAGACTAACCCGTTGAGGACTAGTTACTACTAGTGTACTACAGACTAACCCGTTGAGGACTAGTTACTACTAGTGTACTACAGACTAACCCGTTGAGGACTAGTTACTCCTAGTGTACTACAGACTAACCCGTTGTGGACTAGTTACTCCTAGTGCGTTAAAGACTAACCCGTTGAGGACTAGTTACTCCTAGTGTACTACAGACTAACCCGTTGAGGACTAGTTACTCCTAGTGCGTTAAAGACTAACCCGTTGAGGACTAGTTACTCCTAGTGTACTACAGACTAACCCGTTGAGGACTAGTTACTCCTAGTGCGTTAAAGACTAACCCGTTGAGGACTAGTTACTCCTAGTGTATTACAGACTAACCAGCTGAGGACTAGTTACTCCTAGTGTACTACAGACTAACCCGTTGAGGACTAGTTACTCCTAGTGTACTACAGACTAACCCGTTGAGGACTAGTTACTCCTAGTGTACTACAGACTAACCCGTTGAGGACTAGTTACTCCTAGTGTACTACAGACTAACCCGTTGAGGACTAGTTACTCCTAGTGTACTACAGACTAACCCGTTGAGGACTAGTTACTCCTAGTGTACTACAGACTAACCCGTTGAGGACTAGTTACCCCGCCCACCTTCTTGTCGGTGAGCTTCTTCCCGGGGTTGGTTTCCTCGGGGTGGTAGAACCAGTTGACCCGGACCACCATGTTGCTGCCCCAGGACTCCCACATGCTCTGGATGCGTCCGATGAAGGGCAGGTTGGGCCGGCCCGCCGACAGGAACACGGCGCAGTCCCCCACGCGGATCATCTCCCGCCCCCGCACGATGGCCTTGTAGAACAGCTTCTTGGCCTTCCCCTTCATGCCCCGTCGCTGGGGAGTGTGCAAGAGTGTGTAACAGTGTGTAGCAGTGTGTAACAGTGTGTAGCAGTGTGTAACAGTGTGTAGCAGTGTGTAACAGTATGTAACAGTGTGTAGTAGTGTGTAGCAGTGTGTAGCAGTGTGTAACAGTGTGTAGCAGTGTGTAACAGTGTGTAGCAGTGTGTAACAGTGTGTAGCAGTGTGTAACAGTGTGTAACAGTGTGTAACAGTGTGTAGTAGTGTGTAGTAGTGTGTAGCAGTGTATAACAGTGTGTAACAGTGTATAACAGTGTGTAGCAGTGTGTAGCAGTGTGTAGCAGTGTGTAGTAGTGTGTAGCAGTGTGTAGCAGTGTGTAGCAGTGTGTAGCAGTGTGTAGCAGTGTGTAGCAGTGTGTAGCAGTGTGTAACAGTGTGTAGTAGTGTGTAGCAGTGTGTGTAGCAGTGTGTGTAGTGTGTGTAGCAGTGTGTAGCAGTGTGTAGCAGTGTGTAGCGATGTGTGTAGCAGTGTGTAACAGTGTGTTAGCAGTGTTGTAGCAGTGTTGTAGCAGTGTGTGTAACAGTGTATAACAGTGTGTAGTAGTGTGTAGCAGTGTGTAGCAGTGTGTAGCAGTGTGTAGCAGTGTGTAGCAGTGTGTAGCAGTGTGTAGCAGTGTGTAGCAGTGTGTAGCAGTGTGTAGCAGTGTGTAGCAGTGTGTAGCAGTGTGTAGCAGTGTGTAGCAGTGTGTAGCAGTGTGTAGCAGTGTGTAGCAGTGTGTAACAGTGTGTAGTAGTGTGTAGCAGTGTGTAGCAGTGTGTAGCAGTGTGTAGCAGTGTGTAGCAGTGTGTAGCAGTGTGTAGCAGTGTGTAGCAGTGTGTAGTAGTGTAGCAGTGTGTAGCAGTGTGTAGCAGTGTGTAGCAGTGTGTAAGCAGTGTGTAGCAGTGTGTAGCAGTGTGTAGCAGTGTGTAGCAGTGTGTAGCAGTGTGTAGCAGTGTGTAGCAGTGTGTAGTAGTGTGTAGCAGTGTGTAGCAGTGTGTGTGATCCTCACCTGCGTGGGTTTCCCGAACCACTTCCAGAGCTGGCGGGCCGGCAGGAAGGCGGAGATCTTGGGCCGGTTCTCCACACTGGGCAGCCGCTGGCGCTTGGCCAGCTCCTTGGTGGTGGGGAGGTGCACCCCCTCCCGCCGCCGGGGGCGCCCCGCCTTGGCCTCCCCCCCGCTGGGCTTGGGCTTGGGCGGCCGGCCCCTCTGCCCGGAGCCCTTCCCTGTGGCCGGGCGGCTGGGGGGGGGAGGAAGGGGGAGAGGGGGAGCGAGAGGGGGAGGGAGAGGGGGAGGGGGAGTGGGGGGGGGAGGCTGAAGGGGAAGGTGACACCGACGCCGACAGAGAGGGGGAAGGAGGGGAGGGAGGTGCCTCCTCCTCCTCCTCCGCTGTGACCTCCACCTCTTCCTTCAACTCCTTCTTCATCTCCCTCAACTCCTTCTTCGCCTTAACCCTCTCCTCCTCTTCCTCCTCCTCCTCCTCCCTCGGCTCGTCTTGCGGGAGGGGCAGAGGGGAGTCGGGGGGCGGGGGCGGGGGAGGAGGTGGAGGAGGAGGAGCGGGAGGAGGGGTCCGGGCGGCGGTCCTGTCCTCGTCCGAGCTGCAGGAGGAGTCCTCTGTGGACGAAGAGGAGGAGGAGGACGAGGAGGACGGAGAGGAGGACGAGGAGGAGGAGGAGGAGGAGGAGCTGGAGGAGGAGGAGGAGGAGGAGGAGCAGGAGGAGGAGCAGGTCCTCTTGGCCCGGGTCTTGCTCCCGTCCTCCTCCGAGTCGGAGCTGCTGCTGGCCGGGGGGGGCCGCTCCACCCCCCTCCTCTCGCTGGACCTCCTCACCTCAATCTTCTTCACCTTGTCTCCTCCTCGTTGCTCCCCGGGGGGGGGCCTGGAGGGGGGCCCCCCGCGGGGGTCCGCCTTCTCCCGGCCCTCTCTGGACACGCCCCTGGAGGGGCGGTCCTTCTCCGAGGGAGCCCCTCCCTTCTCCGGAGCGCTCGGCTTCCGACTGCTGCTGGTGGAGCAGGGGGTGGAGCAGGGGGTGGAGGAGGGGGTGGAGGAGGGGGTGGAGCAGGCCGGGGGGGGCGCGTGCTCCCGCCGGGCGCTGCGGCCCTCCAGCAGCATCAGGGCCTTGGTCTTCTTGGTCTTGGGGGAGGTGACCCCCTCGTGGTCCAGCTTCACCAGGGGCTCCGGCGGGGGGGGCTTCCTCCTGACCCCTGACCCCGCCTCCCCGCCCCCCGGCCGGGGCTTATGGGGCCTGGAGAGGGGGGGCGGGCCCCCGGGTCTGGGCCTGCCGCCGGGGGGCGGGGGGTCCGGCCCCGCCCGGGGCTTGGGCCGCGACGAAGAGGACGAGGATGATGAGGACGACGGCGGCGGGGGGGGCGGGGGCCGGGGGGCTGGCGCCGCGCTGCCGTGCGTCTTCCCCCCCGATGAGGGGGGAGGCCTGGGGGCGGGGCCCTGGGAGACCCCCGGGCCGGCCCTGGACCCCCCCGGGTGGGGGTCCCCGGTCTTGGAGGGTGGTCTGGGGGCGGGCGGGGGTCCGGGCCGGGGTGGGGCCCGCCCGGGGGGGGGGCTCCCGGGGGCCCCCAGGTGGGGCTCGCTGTACAGGTCCACCGTCAGCACCTTCCCGTAGGGGGAGGGGTAGAGGAGGGCCTTACCGGGGCCCGGGGGCCGGGAGGAGCTGCACCTCCTGGGTGGTTGGGTGGAGGAGAGAGGAGGTGGGGTGGAGGAGGAGCTGGTCTTCCTGGGTGGTTGGGTGGAGGAGAGAGGAGGTGGGGTGGAGGAGGAGCTGGTCTTCCTGGGTGGTTGGGTGGAGGAGAGAGGAGGTGGGGTGGAGGAGGAGCTGGTCTTCCTGGGTGGTTGGTGTGGAGGAGAGAGGAGGTGGGTGGGTGGAGGAGGAGCTGGTCTTCCTGGGTGGTTGGGGTGGAGGAGAGAGGAGGTGGGGTGGAGGAGGAGCTGGTCTTCCTGGGTGGTTGGGTGGAGGAGAGAGGAGGTGGGGTGGAGGAGGAGCTGGTCTTCCTGGGTGGTTGGGTGGAGGAGAGAGGAGGTGGGGTGGAGGAGGAGCTGGTCTTCCTGGGTGGTTGGGTGGAGGAGAGAGGAGGTGGGGTGGAGGAGGAGCTGGTCTTCCTGGGGAGCTGGGTGGAGGAGAGGGCTGACGTAGTGGAGGTGGAGCTCTTGCGGATCAGCTTGCTCTGGGAGCCGGACGGAGGCCTGGAGCCGGACAGGGGCCTCTCCTGAGAGGCCTTCTGGGCCGAGGAGGGCCTGTCCTGGGCCGGCTTGGCCAGAGGCCGGGGTGGGGCCTGGGAGGAGGTGGATGGAGGACTGGACTTCTCTCTGCCTTCCTCCGGGGTTGGAGAAGACTCTGGAACAACAGACAGAGGGAACGTTCATACTGTGTGTACAGAATGAGAGATAAAATGGTTCCTCGCAGTGAGGACTCAAGAAGCATCTTTAAGAACTCTGACCTGGGGTCGGAACCTTAGAGAATCGCTAAGCGGATTTCTAAAGACCCATGAGGGCGCCCCAGATCTCCAGTGAGGCCTCAGAAGGCCCTGAGCATAGAGACGGGACTTCATCCGCCCAGTGTGGGACGCTAGTGAGAGACCAAAGCCAGACCGCAGGGGGCGGCCTGAGAGAAGGCTCTCTGAGCTCCCCGACAGCGACAGCCTGCAGCCGCGGCTCGAGCAGAAGCTCTCCAGTAACAGAGGAAGCAATCAGACCCCATTCTGCTCTGTCTTGGGGTTTGTCTTCAGACTCCTCTCTTCTTCTAAACGCCTGAAGGAAGTCCAGTTCTACACAGAGAACCGAAGGCTCTGGAAGGCTTCAATCCCATGCAGAGCGGCCTCAGCAGCAGACAGCAGGCATCAGCCGATACCCTGCAGCGCCAGCAGCCGTTCCTGGCCGAGCTCACCAGGGAGGCAAACATGAACGCGCACAGTGCACCCGCACATGCATAGGCGTGGGCGCCGGGGACGCTGGGGACGAGTCCCCACCAGTTTTCGTCAAGATTCAGTTTGTAACCACCACTTGTAAAAAAAAAACTAAAACTGCTCCATTAACTTGTACGGGCCATCCCAACGTTCAGCTGTCAATTATTTTTGTTTGTCACACAGCTCTTCTCAATGCCGTGGAATTCTCACATCCAGCATATTTGACCGCTGTCGGGGAAAGTGGATTTTCTGCCTCTGATTCACGTCTTCCGTACCACTCCGCAGGCAGTCCGATAACTTATCACCCCCAGCGTATTCGGTTGCTAAGCGACGTCAACGTCTTTGGCAAACTATTTATCTGCTGATCAACGCTACGAATGATAACAAATACATTGGAAAAAGACACACTGTGTGAAGTTATTTTTTCGATTTGGCAAGTAGCCATTACTAATAATACCAATACTCTTTGGCTGGGATGATGAGGCATCAGACCATCAAGTCATTTTAGTCTGAACACATACTAGGTAAAAAGCACCAGGTTGCCATATGCCATGGACAGTATCCGAACGATAACCTGTTGAACTATATGGATGTGGTATGCTACTACACCACGGGATGCATCTGCAGACCACCGCCACATAAATAGGTAAGGTAAGACGCGATATTTATTGCTTAAGATTTGCTGGTGCTGTGGCATATCTTTGGTGTTTTTTGTATTCAAGCGGTCGGCTGTTTTAACTTGCAATTGAGGAGTCAGTCTCCTGTTGACACAAAGTGACTTTTGGTCATTCTTACTTTGCTTGAATTCTGGAATAATTGTGGGGAGTGTGTTTTGGTCAGAATGTCTGATGTAGGCTAGTTTTGATGGAATGCGTGAATTGAGAACAGCCAGCTCATGATGTGATACAGCGTTCAGCTGTGCAACAAATATTTTTTTCTTTTTCAATCTTGACGACTTTTGTTGTGCTGTGTGTAGCCACACGTTTGGCCCTTCTGAACTTAAAGATGCAGTTAATTTCCTTTCCTAGCTCCTCTTGTTTATGTTGTTAGCTTAGCCATGTCATCATGTCACGTTGTTGTCAACATTGGATACATGGAGCAGAACATAGTGGGTCATATGTCTGATGCTTTAAGGAAACGTTTTCTCCATAAAACGTGCCAGACAGATTCTGTATACATTTTATTCCTCAGTAATTAGCTACATGGGTAACCTTTCATTACCTGCCAGCACTTCTGAAAATGCAGTTCAGAATGCGTCTCTGTCCCCAGAACATTTCAAACCAAACTGACGCTCATGCGCACATGCATTACTCTTCTAAAGTGTTGGCCTACACAACTTTAAAAAAAAAACTATTCGCATGCCGCGTCGTCTGGAGGCACATTAGAGAAGATCACAAAACTAAAAACATGACCCTTAACAGTGTGTCAGCAGAGTGCAATGCTTCTCAACCTTTAATCAAACGTGCAGACAAAGTTCAACCTCATAAAGTAAAGTTCATTCACGGTGCGTGCTGCTTAAATGTAAGTGTAAATTAAATGTGCTGATTTGTGAATGGTTGGAAGGAGGAGGTGAGGCTGGTCTTCCTCTGTTTAACCTGGGATAGAAGATTAACCTCGCAACAGGGAAACTGAATTGGGATTGGTTATTCTTTATTCTCAAAGGCGGCAAATGTGAGTTTTGCCTCTTTGCCTCCTTTCAGGGGCCAGCCCCGTACACAACAACAAGATACATACACAACAACAACATACTCAGAGGAAC